>PITA01000152.1:76977-226521 GCA_004023965.1 Spilogale gracilis | reverse complement strand
AAAAAAAAAACTGCCCCCAGAAAATATTAGTAAAAATAAAATGGCCATAATGAAAAATATGTGCTAATGTTGATGGCACTCTAATTTTGGCATACTATAGCAATGTTTCCTGATGAAGACCTTAAAATACAGATAACCCATCATCTTTATGATGTACATCCTAGAGATGGCAATTTAAAAATTATAAGCAAATTAAGCATTGAAAAATAGCAAACCAGAAATATCCTCTGGAATATTTTAAAAATAAAATTTATAAAGCCCATGCGGTGAAATTGGAAAATCCATAAAAATATAGAAATTATGTGAGTATAAAAATTTTAAAAATTGTGTGAACAATATGAGAAACAAATGAGTAATAATACACATTTAAAACATTGGAAGAAAGCAAGTCAAAAGATTAATAAAATGGGCTTTTTTCCTTTTTTTTTCCAGATTCTATAAAAGGTTGTTACTATGACTTTTTCTGTTGTTTTAAAAAGGCCAGTAAAGAAACTGACTTCAGAAGAGTTATCAGCAGAAATTATTAGCTTATCAGCAGAAATTCACAATGAATGTGAATTTCTATTAAGAATTTTTGTAGGGGCACCTGGGTGGCTCAGTTGGTTAAGTGACTGCCTTCAGCTCAGGTCATAATCCCGGAGACCCGGGACCGAGCCCCACATGGGGTTCCCTGCTCAGCGGGAAGCCTGTTTCTCCTCTCTCACTCCCCCTGCTTGTGTTCCCTCTCTAGCTGTATTTCTGTCTGTCAAATAAATAAATAAAATCTTAAAAAAAAAAAGAATTTTTGTAATTTTTAGCCTTTTTTCTAGCTCATAACTTTTAAGTGATTAAATATAGAATTTCATATTAATTATGAAGGCCAAGCATAGATCCTAAAATTCTGTCATTCAGAAATGCCTAAGATAGTAAAAGTTTTTTCCTAAAAATTATTAATCTTCTGACTGTTGGAGAGACACATGCCAGTCAATTTTCACACTTATCAGAATTCAGAAATGAAGAAAAACAATCACAGATGAGGTTTCATATTCTTTGTAGATTTTGTTTAGCTCCTTATTATTCACTGTCTCTCAGTCATTACCTCAAAATATCATGAAGCTTAGGCTCCTTATACCTGTAGAGACCTTCTTTCATACCACAGGGTATTATATTCTTTGGGGAAAAGGCAACAACATTTTTCAAACAGAAAACACCAAGAGGTACCCACTTTGTAAACAGATGTATGAGAAAAATTGTCACATGAGGAGAAAAAAAGACCATCCAGTGATTTACTCTCTAATTACACACTTTCCAAAGAGCAACTCTTTAGCTGAAAGTCTTATAAAAACACAGTTTTCTAATCAAATAAAAGCTTAATTGGAAGTAAGTTATTTTTATGTTAAAGCTGACCACCTCTGAATTTGCTAAAAGAAAATAATCTGATGGAAAATTAAAATTTAATTGGGTTGTGCCACAAATTGAATTTTAAGTGGATATGTGCAAAAGGGAAGAAAGTTATGCAGGAGGAAGCTAGCACAGCATGTGGTGAATCACCAGTCTTCAAAACAAGTTTTTCTTTTTAATTGAAAATGAATTTTTCCATAAATTCTAAACTACAAATTGACTTTTTAAAGCTACCTTTTGTGGGAACTGCAGCATCTTGGTATGTTATAAATGTACTGGATTTTAAATTGGGTTAGAACTAACCCAAGTGGTACAGGAAAATGGTACATTATCATTAAACACGAAAATGAATCCAATAGTTTATGTTTTGCTTGACATAATGGATATGATATGGGAAGTCTCAGAGGCCTCAAAGAAGCTTCAATTTGGTAAGGAAACTATACAAAATGAGCACAGCCCACATTCTACCAGAGCTATCCTCAGCTTCTCATCAGCTGTCCTCCTAGTGGCAAATCAGTAGAACAGCACTGAGCCATCCTTCCTGGGCTCAGATCTCACTTCCCCCACAAACTGGCCGTGTGACCCCAGGAAAATGGCTTACCCTCAATTATAAAATGGGGAAGAGTGGAGGAATATTACCTGACTTATGGGGTCGTTGGGAGGATAACACATGTTAATATCAGTAAATCATTTAGAATATCGTGGATGCACAGCACAGATTAAGTGATGTCTGTTAGCTGTTATTGTTATTATCAGTTGGCATTCATTATTATCTACATAACAAGGCCAGTACAAGTACATTTAAACCCAAAGTTCTCTTCTGGAAAGTAACCCTTGTTTGCATTAGAGATCTTACCTTTTGTCGTGGTTGGTTAGGAGCAGAAACTACTACAGTGTTGCAAATTGCCAATGCGATGAAGAAATCCATGATGTACAAGGTTTCTAGTAGTGGATTTGGGATAGTCTCATCTAGTGGGGTAAAAAGCTGGGGTGTAATCTCACTAAACTTGTCCAAAAGCCTGGTGTCTGGTACCACATCTGTTTCCTGAAAACCCAAGAAGACAAAGTGTTATTACAACGAGTGTTTTAAAATAAGAGCTTTAAATTTACACGAGGAGTGGCTTTTATAAGCAGAATCTAGGAACCACGAGATAGTAAAGTTTATTCTTCTAAAAAAGATTTAATATAGGTGGTGCCATGGGAAGTGAGAACAGGAAAATGACAAAAAAATGGGGGGGATCCAGAATGTAACTGATGGACAGTACCTTTCCTTGACTATTAATTAAAACTCAGCAAGAGATGGGAACAATGGCTTCACCGAAATTTATTGATTGTTTTCTTATTTTGAAATATACAGTTGCCACAGCATCCAAGAGCAACTGATGATTCATCCAACAACCAAGGAGTCCCAACACTTTCTAAAGTCAGGACATTATTCATACCATGCTGTTTTAACAAAATATCTTATGGTTCGAGTTACTACTATTATAAAAACAAAAGCAGAAACAAGAACCTCTCTGAAATAAACATTAGTAGGAGCAGGTGAACATATTCAAAAATCATTACCTAGTAAACATACTACAAGACACTAATGAGTGTTCCTCCAAGAGATTTCTGATCATCAAATACAGTTAGCAACTGTACCCTGTGCCCTCGTCTTAAAGATCGTAAGTGCAAATTAGCTCTCAGAAGTTCTGCTATTCAAAAAAAAAAAAATATCCATTTTGTTTAACACAGTGCTTCTCACGCCCACTGAAGAGTAGTGATTTTAACAAAAGAATGTTGTAGCAGAAATCTGTTTATAATCCAGTAACATGTAGACAACTGCTTTAAGAAGTTTTTCAGATGAGTCGAAAGACAGACCATCTGCTACAAATCAAGGTTTCACAAAAGCATCACTGTATTCTAGAGGAGTTGTGGATGCAGTTGGTTGGCAAAGCACGCTGATTGCAGGAAAGCCAGGAGAGGTGATTTAGAAGCAGGAGTAAAATATGGAGATGTGAGACATGTGATATTACACTCAAAGACCATGGCTTTTCTTTTATGCTTTTGAGTTTGGTGAGAACTAGCATACACTTAATAAGAGCACAGGATGGTGGGCTTGGATTCAGTCCTAGACCCACTGCACACTAGCTGGTGACCTCAGGCAGCTTGCTTAACCAAGCTTCATTTTCCTCTTCTGAGTAATAAATAAAAATAACACCTATGTCACAAGGTGGCTGTACAAAGTGAATGAGATAATGAGGTGATAACCAGCACAGCAGGAATCTTCAGGCAGATTACCAGACCCAGATGGGTCTAAACTATCTGCTGCTACAAAGCATTTTTTTTTAAAGCTTTTATTTATTTGAGAGAGAGAGAAAGAGAAACAGAGACAGAGAGAGAGAGAGAGAGAGAGAGAGAGAGAGAGAGACAGCATGCCTAAGTGGGGGAAGGGAGAAGACAGAGGAAGAAGCAGACACCTTGCTAAGCAGGGAGTTCGATGTGGGATTGATCCTGGGACCCTGAGATTGTGACCTCAGTCAAGGACAGACATTTAACCCACTGAGCCACCCTGACGCCCCTGTCACAAAGCGGTCTTAAATTTCTATCTAAATACATCAATATCTAATGTCCTGTGATATCTGACCTGGCAAAATCTGAATGTGATTGCAGTTTGGTGGAGTTTATCACAGGCACTAATAATCTGATGGCTGTTCTCCCATGAAGCAGCCACCGCTTCCTCACGCATCTCACGTACGCAGTAACACTGAGCCAGTGCCTGGGCCCTGAGTTCTTCAGAGAACAATCCTTTCCTCAATGACTTCCCTGCCAGACTGAACAGAAGAGAGTGGTGAAGTGTGAGAGACTTCTTTCTTACTCAGGGCTTAGTCAGCCAAGGGACGCTGGGGAAACTTGTTACATGATATTTATCAAGGTCTCTGATCATACTGGTGCTTGTGAGGACATGGGCTGGAAAATGTTTTCGGAGACATTTGTCTCAAAATGCTAAAAAACAGTAAGTCAAAAAAACAAAAAAAGAAAAACCTGAACAACAACAAAAAAACATTTCAGAATAGAACTCTAAGAAATACTTAAACAGGTTTCTTTACTGCAGCTTTTCTCAGAGAGTTTAATGGTTACTGGGACTCTTCAAGAAGAGGCTGGTATGCACAGGTTTCCCAAATTAAATTTTTTAGAGACCTGTATTCTGTGGAACACCTTTGGGATTGCATTAGAGACCTTATAAGCTTGTAGTGACTTCACTGTATCAATGATCGCTACACTGACAAATAACCAGCTTCAGGACATAAGGATTTCACCGCATTCCAAAATCAATTGGAGACAAATGAAAGGTTTCTACCTTCCACCTCTGGGGTAAATACTATTGACATAAGTCAGTCTCACATGCCAGTCAAGGAATGAGCCTGCATGAACTGAGAAGCTTAGCCATGAGCATGAGAAGAGAAGAGATACTAGAGGCCACAAAGCTGGGGCTCTGGTCAATGAAACTGTTGTTTACAAAAAGTACTCTTAAATGTGGAAAAAGCCAAAAACTCAGAACCACACAAGACAATCATAACACAATATGTGAAAGGAGAGTCCCTGAGATTTAAGGAAAGATCCAAATCTACTGACGCTGCAGACACGGAATATTCTTTCACTTAAGTTGATAATAAATTAATCCCTAGTAACTAAGATATTTAGTTGCTGAATGAAGAGAAGATACAGAGCTATCACATGCAATTCTGATCTCTGTGACTGTATCTAGGGGAACTTTTCCTAAGATCTAACTCTTCCTCACTGAGACCTGGTATTACAAAATTGGGTTTTGCTCTTTTTCCTGTGACAGATTGCTTCTGCCCTCTCGGAACTCCTATCATCCCAAGAGCTAGGCCCACATCGTGCTGATTTAAATGATTCCGGGTGCATGTCCTTCATTGAGTTTGTAAGTTCCTTTAAAGGAAGAACCATCTTATATTCATCTTTGGAGAAGAATGAAAGTATATTGTACATGACTACCAAACACTTGTTGATTTTATATTGTATAAGTAGGCGCTGGAGAAACAACAAAAAATATGCCACTCTAAATTTAGGAAACATACATAAATCCCTCCGACTTGGCCTCAAATAGAAATTTTTTTTAATGCAGAGAAAAGTTATCCTCCTAATGAAAGAATTTAAACACAATGTGGATATAATTAAACAAAATAATTAAACAAAACCTTTCGTGGTGGGGGTCCAGTGTCTTTGTCTGAATCTTATATAACATCTATTTTAAAATTACAGATTTTCATGATTCACATTATACCTTCCTACCAGGTTGCAGTTTCAACTTCAGGTTGCTTTCTCTTCCCCCGCCCACTTCAACCCAATTAAACAAGCAAACACTGGCCAAGACCCCTCTTCTAATAGTGCTGGCTGAAGCTTTAAGATTGCCTTAATACTAGTCCCCATTTCTCCCCCAGTTCCACCAGTACCCACGGCTCTTATTTTCACTGCCATCCTACTCCACATTTAGGGGCTCACTGGCCCACCTCGACAACGCTGGCTGCAGTATGGACACATAAGGCTTCTTCTGGCTCCCTCAGATTCCTGACCACCACGCACCTGAAGGAAAAAGACGAGCACCCACAACTATACACGGACATTCCTCCCCCACACCACGTTCGCCCACAACCCCTTGTCTCCGCGCCCTTGCCGGTACCACAGAGTCTGCCCCACATGCTCTTCCTTTTCTGCTCTGCAAACTCATTAGTTTAATCCTATGTCAAGTTTTACTTCTTTTCTATAGCTCTTCTCAATCCCTCCTCAGCCCCTGAGAGTCGATTACTCCCTTCTTTGTGCCCTTACTCTACTCTGGTTTAACCCACTATTACTGCATCTATAATACAGGATGGTATGTATTTATTGATATGTCTGTCTCCTCTACCTAGAACAAAACTGAAGGACAGGGACATGTCATGTTCATTTTATATCCCAGTGTCTAGTATTTTGCCACTGTTTTTCACTAAGCTATTCATTCATTCATTCATTCATTCATTCATTCATTCATCCCACCAACATTTATTGTTGATCTATGTTGCCAGGCACTCCTCAAGCAAAGAGAGGTGCATAGGACAGATAGGATCCTGGCTTGCATGGAGCTCACATTCTAATTAGGGGAGACATGAGGTCTAAACCTAACCTGTGAACAAATAAGATGCTTCTAGACTGAGACAGAGAGAGACAGGGTGGGGATGGGGGTGGAAAGAACTTTGGATTAGGTGGTAGGGAAGGTTTACTGAGGAGATGACATCTAAGCTAAAGCCTCAATGACAGAAAGGAGAGCCACATAAAGCTCTAAGAGAACAGCCACCCAGGTAGAATGAACGGCACTCTCACTGAAAGCAGAGAGAGGATAAAAGAAACATGGAAACGAACCCAGGACTCGGGTGTCTCAATGACATTTTAATTCCCAAAGGCTGACATATTTTGCCAGCACCCTGCTTAGGATTCTCATCCCTGGCTCTCAACTTGCCTCCCCATCCAAGGTGCCATCTTACAATCTTCCATTTCTAGACATCATGGCTCTCAGTGTGCTCTCAAGCTGGTATTTTTTTTAATTAACTAATTTTTTTGGATTCTTTTTTTTATTGTGTTAGTCACCACACAATACATCATTAGTTTTCAATGCAGTGTTCCACAATTCATTGTTTTCATATAACACCCAGTGCTCCATGCAATCTGTGCCCTCCTTAATGCCCACCACCAGGCTCACCCATCTCCCCACCCCCACCCCTTCTAAAACCCTCCATGTTTCCCGGAGTCCACACTCTCTCGTGGTTCATCTCCCACTCCTATTTCTTCCCCTTCATTTTTCCCTTCTCCTCCTATCCTCCATGCTATTCCTTATGCTGGTTACTAACCTGGACTCCCCAGACAGGCTTCTGCAGTTGTATGTAAAATTTTTACGGATGCTAATTTTTCAGGACGAAGAATCTATAGTTTTCTCAAAATTATCCTGAGTCTCCAAAAAGGGTAAAATCAACTTGTCTAGAGCAAGAGTGAGATGATTTCCTATTTCAAGGAACTTACTACTTTATCCTATATATAACGGTGTGGTTTTGAAAATAGGAAAAGCAAACAACAACCCCAGTGCATCTATGCAATCAGAATGACACATGCCTTGAAATACAGGGCAAGTAAAAAAAAAATGGACTGAGTGAGGAGACTGAACCTGGTAATCAGCTTCATTTAACCACCTTAAAAACTACTTCTTGAGGGGCAGCTGGGTGGCTCAGTCAGTTAGGCATCTGCCTTCAGCTTAGGCCATGATCCCAGGACCCTGGGAATGCAACCCTGAATTGGGTTCCCTGCTCAGTGGGGAATCTGCTTCTCCTTCTCCTTCTGCCTGCTGCTCCTTCTGACTGTGCTCTCTCTCTCTCTCAAATTAATAAATAAAATCTTTTTTAAAAAAAAACACAAAAGGGGCACCTGGGTGGCTCAGTTGGTTAAGCGACTGCCTTCAGCTCAGGTCATGGTCCCGGAGACCTGGGATCAAGTCCCACATCGGGCTCCCTGCTCGGCAGGAAGCCTGCTTCTCCCTCTCACTCCCCCTGCTTGTGTTCCCTCTCTGGCTGTGTTTCTCTCTGTCAAACAAATAAATAAAATCTTAAAAAAAAAAAAAAAAAAAAACCACAAAAAACCTACTTCTCAAGAATGGACACATAAGTCACTGAGCTAGATGTTGAGAAGTAGTCAAGATGGAAGTTCTTTTGCTTTCAAGGAATTAATGTTGTATCTCAGAGGCAGAAATAAGAAATAAATGAGAACCAAGGAAGGGACGGATGTGTAAAGAGAGCTCAGAAGCTGCAAAGAGTCTGAGAAGTCTTCAGAAAGAAGAATATTTAGGGGTGCCTGGTGGCTTAGTCAGTTAACAACTGACTTTTTTTTTTTTTTTAAAGATTTTATTTATTTCTTTGACACACAGAGAGACAGAGATCACAAGTAGGCAGAGAGGCAGGCAGAGAAAGGAGGAAGCAGGCTCCCCGCCAAGCACAGAGCCTGATGTGGGCCTTGATCCCAGGACCCTGAGATCATGAACTGAGCCGAAGGCAGAGGCTTTAACCCACTGAGCCACCCAGGTGCCCTAAACAACCTACTCTTGATTTCAGCTCAGGTCATGATCTCAGGGTTGTGAGAGCAAGCCCTAAGTCGGGCTCTGCAGAGTCTGCTTAGGATTCTTTCCTCTTCCTCTCTCCCTCCTCCTCAACCCTTCCTGCCACTTGAGTACAGGCTCTCTCTTTCTCTCTCAAATAAAAAAAAAGAAAAGAAAAGAAAAGAAGAAAATGTGTAATAAAAAAAAGAAGGAAGAATATTTAAAGTACTTTTATAAGAAATAAGTATTTCATCAGGTTTGGTAGACAGAGGTAGGATGCAGGTAGGGAGAACAAATCTTAGATGGAGGAAATGGTACAGATAAAAGAACAGACCGAGAGATATCATTTTCTTCTAAGAAGACAAGGAGACTAAATCAGGAAACGGAGGCGTGGGTATGGCACACCCACCACGGGGTGGCAATGCCCTACTACTTCCAAGTAAACATGAGTCAACAGGTGGTAACTTCATGTGAGTGAAAAATGTTAAAGAAAAGCAGAGGAAGTAAAAAGAAAAGAAAATATCTATTTCTGATATAGCCTTCTTAAAAAAGATTTTATTTTCGAGTACTCTCTACACCCAATGTGGGGCTCAAACCCACAACCCCGAACGAGATCAAAGAGTCATGTGCTCTACCAACTGCGCCAGCCAGGCACCCCTTTTTCTGATATGGCCTTAAAGTGAATGCGCAGAAGAGGTTGCATACATTCTTTTGCGATTTTTCTTTCAGAAGATGGGACAAAAATTAAGTCTCAATGTTTGGAATAGTCAGACCGATGGCAAAGATACAACAGGAAAATTTTATATCTTCAGTGCCACAGAAATTAACTAAATGAGTTGTACTGAAATGATCACCCTTGTTGCTGCAATTTTCACTGGCAACTTTGAGAGCCAGGAGAGTCCCCTCAAGGCCTTTCTAGGACAAGTGAGACCACTGGGGTCTACTCAGATCACATCTCTACTATGTAAACCCTGCAATAAAATCATTACAGACACCCAAAGATCCTCCAAAGTGGATTCGTTCTTGTTAGGTGACCTACTTTAGAGACCAACCAGTTATTGGTCTCATGGCTGGGGAATCCTCATCTTGGGAAAATGCAAGTATTAATGAACTGTAGAAGGCAGAAATCAGAATTACAGAAGTAATTTTAAGTATGGCAAAACCTGTGACCTCTAACTCTGTCGTCGAAGTATCATCCCTTTTTCCCATCTTCTACATGACCCTCTATATTTTCCTGCAGCAAAATGGGTTCATAAGTGTGACTAAACAGTATCCAAAACTTCCCTCTGGGAATCAAGCAACACTCAGCTGAGCTCTAAAATGGAAATATCAGAAAATGTCATCCTGAACAATGGGAAAGGGGAAGAGGCCACAGGTGTGGTGGAATGTGGGGGAGGAATGCAAAAAGATAAAAAGGCCTTGGAGGGTACTTGAATTTGGCCGTGATTCAGATGTCTTCCTGTCTGTAAGGTAAGCTTCCCTGCTAAGCTTTGCTGGCTCTGAGAGTCTATGGCATGACTGGCCCTGATCAGAAATACCATGTTTTTTCAGAAATGATATACTATTTCTCAACATCAAATCATCCCACAAATTGGGAAGTTGTGACATTGTTTGCTTATATTTTTAATGATGTACGGCAATTACACTAAACTGTAATTATACAGTCTCTTCTCAGGTACAAAAGACAACAGTATTCAGCTCTGTCATGATTACGAGATGTTCTTTCATTATTTATGACCGATGTGCAAAATTCAAGTCATGCATTCACACTTACAATGGGGCTACTGAAAGCAGCCTGTCTGGAGTGAGGCACTTCACTGGCTCCTTCTCTATTTCCCAGAGCTAAACAGCTCCCAGCAAGATGACTCGAGGATTTACTTCCCAAGGGCCCATTATGGAGCGTCCTACAGCTGGGGCCCCTGGGTTTTGCCATATTACTGAGGGAGTTGCTGGGAGTGTCTGTGGAATCTTCATCTTCAGAGAGAGCTTCCTGGTAGGACTCTAACCTCTTGGCTGAAAGAGACAAATCACACTGGGTCATTACCTGAGAAGAACCGTTTGCAGGTTGAATATGTAAGGCATTTACTTCAACAGCTATTACACATCATCTCCTCCCTTTTCAGACCTGCCCTCAAACTCACCTCCCCAGGGTCCCTCAGTGAACGTACCTTGCTGAGAAAAGTAGAAGCAATTAGGAAGGAACTACCTTCTTACCCCATCATCAGGTCTACCTACCTATCCACATCCATATCCAAACTCTGTTTTTACAACAACAATTACTACTACTCCTACTACCACTACTACTATTATTGATAAAGTTTCAAATGCTGGGCTCTCTCTGTTTGTGATCTGCCTTCCATCCCTCTGGCCTTCTCAAGGACTTCACCCTCCCCTTTATGCTGACATCAATCTCATAGTTTTCTGTCCCTGTCTGCCCACTGACACTACTCCTGGTAAGGTCACCCATGAGCTCCACATTACCAAACTCAATTACTGCATCTGTCTATATCTTATCTGCACTCTTAGTAACATGCAACAGAGGCACCCATTCTCTTCTTCAATGGCTCTTTCGGTTTCTCCAACACCAGGCATATCTGTTTTTCCTCCTACTTCAATGGCTGTTCCTTCTTAGTTTCTCCTGCTGTCTTCTCTTCAGCCCTCAAATACCAGGTTGCTGCAGGAACTCTCTCCCTTCTCTACCTATATACTCTTCCTTGGTGATGTCGCCCGGTCCTATATTTGAAATATCATTTCATATGCACCTGACTTCTAAACCTGTAACTTCAACTCCAATTTCTAACTGGAATCCAGACTCCTATATATATCTAACTCTCTACTTGGTACTTCCAGTTGGATGTCTAGTGCACTCCTCAAGCAGTTATCTGCATAGCTCACTCCCTTACCTTTCTCAAGTGTCTTATCACGTCCCTTGACAGCAAAAATTTGCCAGATACAACCACACTATTATAAATCTTACTTCAGCACTTACCACCATCTACACACTATAGATCTTATTTGTTTTTATTTTTTGAAACATGCAGTAGAATATAAACTCCAAAAAGGCAGAGTTTCGTCTATGTTGTTAATATGATATTTCCAGAGTCCAAAGCAGTGGTTAATACTCAATAAATATTTGTTGACTAAATAGATAATAGACACCTTCAATTTGATATGGCCAAAATAGAACTCTTCCTCATTTCTCCCTCAAACTTACTCTTCCTCTGGCCTTCCCCATCCTTAGAGATGGCACTTAACTATTTAGCTACTTATGCCAAAAGTCTAGGAGTCTCCTTGATTCTTCTGGTCTTCTCCAGCCCCCATATTCAAAGTATCACCAATAACTATCTATTATTTATCCAAAATATACCTCAAATATCTCAAACTCTCTCTATCTTCATTACCTTAGTCCAAGCCACCATCACCTCTCAACTGGACCAGTGCAAATAGCCTCATAACTGGTCTTGCCCATTTGCACTCCATTCCTCAACCAGTAGCTAGAATGAACTTCCTAAAACATAAAGCAAAGCAGAGATTACTCCTGCACAAAACTTTCCTTATGTTGGTTTATATAACTTAAAATGATCTGACCTCTGCGGACTTCTTTAACATTCTTGCCCCTTCTTCCACACTTCTCCAAAGTCCAGCCTCACTAGCCTTCTTTCCTTACTTTGAAAACTGCCAAGCTCATCTTACCCTGAGGGCCTCTATACTAGCTGCTGTGTCTAACTGGTAGGTTTTTACACCTGAACTTCAAGATCATGTTATTCAGATCTAAGCTCTAAATGTTAGAGAGGCCTTGCCCCCCTACTCAATCCAAAGTGCCTTCCAATCATTCTGTATCATATCAATCCATTTTAATTCTCTGCAAAGCACTTTTTGTTGTTGTTGTTTTTTTTTTAAAGATTTTATTTATTTGACAGAGAGAAACACAGCCAGAGAGGGAACACAAGCAGGGGGAATGAGAGAGGGAGAAGCAGGCTTCCCGCCGAGCAGGGAGCCCGATGTGGGACTCGATCCCGGGTCTCCGTGATCATGACCTGAGCCGAAGGCAGTCGCTTAACCAACTGAGCCACCCAGGCACCCCGCACTTTTTGTTTTTTCTTGATTTAAGAATGAATTTATTTGTAACTATTTTCTCCAATAAAAGCTCTTTGAGAGCAGGGTTCTTGTCTGTCTTGTTTATTATGATATCCAGTGTCTGGAATACAGAGTAGACAATCAGTAAAAATGTATTTATTGAAATGCTAGTTGTCTGTATTCAGGCTAAGTCTAGCTACGAAATACAGAGTATGGCTTCTGGCAAGTTAATTTATAAAATTAAGAAAATTTGCACATCCTGTTTAATCATCTTTAGCTGTACTTTTTAAGGACAAGGAGAGGCTAAGAGGCAATGTGGTAATTCTGAGTTCTAGAACCATCTCTTCCAAAGACTCAGTGCCCTCTAGGAAATCATTTACTCTTTCTGGGCCTCTGTTTTCTTATTGGTAGAATAAACAATTTAGATTTAAGGACTTCAAGATTCTTTCCGGTTCTGCAAGTTCATTTTCTCTGCCTAAATAATACAGAGCACTTCCCTTTATGGCCTCTGGCCTCTCAACTTCAAAAGCCCATCTGCTTATGGAGTCCCAAACATACTCAAGTTTTCCATTTTCACCTGTGCTCTTGCTCAGAATATCCATTCTCTTCTCTACTTACATAACTCCTCAACATCTTTAAAGGCCAGCTCCTCAGTGGTGACCTCTGGAACTATATGGCCCTCACCTGCTGGGCCTTTGATGCTTCTGTGTGCTGAATGTTACTATGCACCAGGCATTTGTCTCTTTTAATAACCAGAACAACCCCTCTGAGGTAGATACTATTAATACCTCTATTTTAGTAATAAAGAAATCGAGCTAATTTTCCTCAGCTCCTAAAGGTAGTATTCATCAGTCTTCTACCCAGTTCTATAGGCTTCACACCCAGTGCTCGGAGCCCTCATGTTATACTGTTTCTAAATATAGGCACATACATGAATGTGTATTATTCCTTATCATTTTACATCAATATCACCTGCTCAATTTCAGTAAGTCCATATTTTTAGTCTAAATATTTATTAAATGAATAATGAATGAATGTATCAATAGACACATGGATGAAGTACCACTAGCATCAAGGGAGAGTTGTACGATAGGGACTTAACATTTATTGAGGACCTCCTTTTCATCAGGCATCTGTCTAGGTCCCTTTATAAACATTTTACATCTTCCCTTTTCACCTTAAATATAATGCTACCAGGCAGGAACTATCACTGCTCCACTTTGTAGCTAAGAGAGGCTAAGACCTAGACAGATCTTTGACAAGGGACATGGTATTCTGACTGTGGTTAAATAGCCGGTTGGCGGTAGAGCTGGGATATGAATTTAGGTCTTCCTGATTCCAAATCTAGACATGTATCCACTACTTCTATCTCTTTAGTAGTCATTGGTATACGACAGGTTAGTTTAGAGATTCTCAACAAAGGGTGAATCTGTCCCTCGGCAAACATTTGAAAATGCCTGTACACAGTACACACTTTGGCTATCACAACTGGGGGAGGAGTGCCACTGGCATTCAGGGGGCAGAGCCCAAGGAGGCATCTAAATATCTTAGAAGGCACAGGACAGCCCCCATGACAAAGAATAATGCAGCCCAAAACGTCAATAGTGTCAAGGTTGATAAGTCCTTGAACAGCTAAAGAAATTTACTGGTGACATGATACCATTTAAAAAAATAATTATAGTATTACAAAACCTATAGGAACATAAAGGCCGTACTTGTAGAAGTTCTCCTAGCCATCATTAGGGAAATCAATCATCATGCAACTGTGTAAGCACTATAACACCAGACAGCTCAGTCCTTAGGACAGAACAAACGTGTTCAATAAAGAGCACTGAAAGAGTGGAATCAAGAACACGTGGGGTAATCTTTAATCATTTTGTAAAAAACTATGAGAAGGAAATAGACCAGTAAAGTTACGATTCAGAAAACAAAGCTACTAGAATAATTGTAGACTCTGAAAATTTTCCAAAAATTGGGCATGAGAAGAAAAAGCATATTACCATACTGATAAACAAAATCTACCCAAATGATCATGAAGATTTTCATATGTCTTTTAAAGCTGGTTCTAATTTGTTCCACGAATGCCTCAGAATACAATACTGATAAACAAAATCTACCCAAATGATCATCAAGATTTTCATATGACTCTTAAAGCTGGTTCTAATTCATTCCATGAAGGCAGGAATTCTTGCCTTCCAACTCAAAGGAGAAAATACAAATTATGCAGTCTTTCCTTTGTCTCAAGGTAGGTATTGGATTAGATACTAAGTCATCTACTTTATTTCTCCTTCTTATTTAATCCCTTAATCTTCTCTTCCGACTCCCCGTTCGAATATCTAATAACCTGTTCATGGCCCATTACTTATATTTATTTGCTATCTGGAAGAAGTCAGCAAGAGTCTAGGGAACAAAATGTTTATCACACTTTTCAATGTGTTCCCCAAAGGGCTAAAACCAAAGATGAACAGCACGGCATACTCATGGACTTCTTCCAACTGTATCATCCTCAGATCCGCCAAACACTTTGCTCTGAACTAATCCCCCAAACACTGCCTGCATCCCAACTTTCACCCGCTTACAAACAGCATGCCCAGCTAAGCTTCGTCCAACTGTATCATCCACATATCCTTGATATACAAATCTTTTCTTCTAAACTAATTCCCTGTGCATTTCTAGCATTCTAAACTTCTTGCCCAATATACTTCTAGGCACCAAACCTTGATCAATGCTAAATTCACCTCCCAAACTGACTGCCTAAAAATCAAAACAAGGCGTCTGGGTGGCTCAGTGGGTTAAGACCTCTGCCTTCGGCTCAGGTCATGATCTCAGGGTCCTGGGATGGAGGTCCACACCAGGCTCTCTGCTCGGCGGGGAGCCAAGTGCTTCCTCCTCTCTCTCTCTGTCTGCCTCTCTGCCTACTTGTGATCTCTCTCTCTGTCTAATAAATAAATAAAATCTTTTTTTAAAAAGTTTAAAAATAAATAAATAAATAAATAAAATAAAAAGTTTAAAAATCAAAACAATATGCAGCAAGAACCCCAGACTTTAATCTTAATGACACTAATGTATTTTTACATTTCCATGTCTGTCTTCCACACTGGACCATGAGTTCCTCAAAAGATAAATCTATTTCTTATTTTGAGGACTATAATTACAACAACAATAGCAGCTCTCACTTATAAAGCACTTATTTTGTGCCATGCTCCTAGTGGCTTTTCATGAATTATCTTCATGAATAAAACTGATCCTTTTTATTGAGACCCAGAGAAATCAGATAACTTGCCCGGAGTCACACAGCTTGTAGGCAGTAAAGATGGGAATCAGACTCAGGAGACCTGATTCCAAAATCCTTGTTCTTGGAAACTACTACATACGAGCACTGTATATATCACATTCACAAACTGTGCATGATAAAGGGACTCTCTAGACAAACTCAAACTCAGAAACATCTACAAAATCTCTAAGTAGTGCCCTTCAGAACTAGGGTCATCCAAAACCAGAAAGCCTGAGAAACTGTCAAATCTAAAGGAGTCTAACGATGACTATCACATGGTCTCCTGGATGGGATCCTCAGACAGAAAAAGATAAAAACTGAAGAAATATGAATAAAGTATGGATTTCAGTTAATAATGGCACATCATTATTAGTTCATTACTTATGACAAGTGTATTATACAACTAATGTAAGACATTAACAACAAAGGAAACTGATGGGAGCACAATGGAACCCTCAATAGCATCGTCGTTAACTTTTCTGTAAATCTAATTATACTCTACACTAAAAAAAGTATTTTAAAAGACATGCTTTTGCAGTAATCTTTTAAAGAAATGCCTTTTAAAATTTCAATATGAACACATATCACCTGGGAATATTGCTAAATGAAGATTTTAACTGAAGCTTTAAAGAGGGGCCGAAGATTCTGCATTATTTTTAATACACACTCAAGTGCTGCTGATGCTGCTGAGTCGATGGACCAAATTTCTAAGTTGCAAGGTTTTATTTTTCCTTTTAAGTTTATTTATTTACATAATCTCTACATCAAGTATAGGGTTCAAATTCATGACCTTGAGATCAAGAGCCACATGCTCTTCCAGCTGAGCCAGCCAGGTGCCCCTACGTTGCAAGGTTTTAAAACATCAAATGCTGCTGTCAAATGTGTTTAGATGTTTTTAGTTCAAATGCATAAGTGCACAGGGCTATTTCCTACCAGCAATGTTCTTTACAGAAAGATCTCCTAGGCAAAGCTTTTGCCCCCACATCCTGAAGGGTTAACTAGTTTTCATTTCAGTGAACATAATATGTCTCAGGGTTAAATTCTGGAGAGAAGTAGCCCCTACTATTCCCTCCCCTCCACTGATCATAATGTGTAATTACATGTCCTTGTTTGAGACCATTACAGAAAGGAGACCAGGAGCTTTGGATGTATCTATGGCAGAGATCTGCTCACAGGCAAAGTTGGCACCTTCCAGAAGTACTGCAACGCTCATGGTCCACAAACAGTTCAGTCAGGGTAGCATAGGATTTTCAGTCACTTGGTACCTTCTCTGCCTAAGGGGCTACAGAGGAGAAGCACTTGTGTGCAGGCTCAGGGACTGGAGTGGGAAAGGGCTGGTACTAGCCCTCTTAAAGGCTACAGTTACAAAAACAGTGCAGTGCTTACCATTGCACATTCTGTGAAACATTACTATTATAAGATACTTCTTGAAAACGGCACTATAAGGCAAATATTTTAGAACACACTAATCTCAAAATTGATGTGAAAGTTCAGCTACAGTAGGTGGATTAGTTACATAAATTTTGGCGGTTATTATAGAGCAACATAGCATAGCCTCTAGAAGAATATGGAGAGAATAGAAAGGTGGTCATGATGAAGTCTTAAGAAAAACGGTCGTAAAAACAAAGGCACATCATAATGCCATTAAAAAAATATATAAATGTGTATTAAAAAAGACTCAAAAGAAATACACAGTAATGTTAACAGTGGTCTACTCTGGTGATGGTTTTTAAATTTTCCTCTTTTAGCTTATCTGAAATTTTTTAGAATATCGCTTTTGTAACAAAAATATAATAAAGATGATGAAACAATGCAAGTATCATCATATCCAATATGACTAGCAATTTTTTATATTTATACAGTTATTATGCAATAAATATTGAGCATTTTATCCCTCATGTTCACAGGTAATAAAACCTGGCTTAAAAAATACATGTGCCTAGGAGGTGTGCCTGGGTGGCTCAGTCAGTTAAACATCTGCCTTTGGCTCAGGTCATGATCCCGGGGTACTGGGATAGAGCCCCACACTGGGATCCCTGCTCACTGTGCAGCCAGCTTCTCCCTCCACTTGCTCTGCCAGCTGCTCCCCCTGCTTGTGCTCTCGCTCTCTGCCAAATAAATAAATAACATCTTTAAAAAAAAAAAAAGATTCTTGGGGTGCCTGGGTGGCTCAGTCATTAAGTATCTGCCTTCGGCTCAGGTCATGATCCTGGAGTCCCGGGACTGAGCCCCACATTGGGTTCCCTGCTCAGTGGGAAGCCGGCTTCTCCCTCTGCCACTCCCCTTGTTTGTGTCCCCTCTCTCACTGTGTCTTTCTCTCTGTCAAATAAATAAATAAAATCTTTAAGAAAAAAAAAGATTCTTCCTCTCCCTCTGTCCCTCCCCCCACTCATGCACAAGTACTCCCCCCACAATGAATAAAATCTTTAAATATATATATGTACATATGTATGTATATGTGCCTAGAAGAAAATACAGTTATATTTTTTAAAATTTTGGGCAGGGTTTAACACTACTGACAGAAATTATAATATTCATAATCTTTTTAATATTCATAACTGACAAGATTTAATAAACACAAAAATTCTGACAAGTAGAAATACCCTAAGAGACCGTGCTAGACAGAATTCTAAGATTGCCCCCAAATTTCTGGTCCCCCTGTCCGGAACACACCTTATGGGTAATATGGGGTTTCACTTCTGTGCTTCACTTATGTTATATGGAACCGGGGAAGGACTTTACAGATGTGATCAAGCAGCTAACCAGCTAAATCTGAAGACTATCCTAGGTAGATCTGATCTTATCAGATAAAAAGAAAAGTAATAGCACTTCCCTGAAGTCAAAGAAATTCAAAGCTAGAGATTCTGTTGTTGGCCTTGAAGAAGCAAACTGGGAGGCCATGAAGAGGCCATGTGGTAAGACATGGTGGGCCACCTCTAGGAGCTCTGAACAGTCCCTCAGACACTAAATTTCGGCTTGGTGACAGACCCTGAGGGAGGAAGCCACCATCCCAAACCCAGGATCCAAGCTCCATAAAGGCCATGTGACAGTCTATTTGTATTGCTTAAATTCACTAAATTTGTTGTAATTTGTTATGTGACAATAGAAAATTAACACAGTGATAAATGAAGAAGCAGGAAAATACTCATCACATATAGAAGGATAATATCACAGCATCAAAGTATTTAACATTCAGTTCAATACAAGTGCACAAATGAACAAAGACAGTGGCCATGGACAACCTACACTGAACAATGAGCTGAAGCCAGCCCTGTCTTAATACATAAAATCTTCCTACAGATGATGAAGAAAAGCTCCTTTGTAAAATAGAAAAAGGAAATGACCACTTTACCAAGGAAATGCAAAAGGCTAGTAAACACATAAAAAGTTAAGCATCTCATTGCTAATCGGAGACAGATCAAGACAATGAAGTACTGAGTCTACTAAAATCACACAGAAAATGTGAAAATTAAAAAAAAAAATAGCTTCATCCCGTTATGGTTGGTGTGAAAAGTGGGTATTGTTTTTCTGGGTGGTGGGAATGTAAATTAGCACAATATTTTAGACGTAATTTTTGTAGGATCTATAAAATGTTATATGTGCATTCCTCTGGAGCCAATAATACCACTTCTAGAAGTATACCATATAAAAATAAGATATGTAATGTATGTACAAAAATGCACGTGACATGAAGAATTTTCTTTTACATATATAATCTTTCATTGTGTCTGTCTCCTTGCCTTAAACTCTAAAAGCTACGTGAGATCAAGGGACTTGTGCCACATATTAGGGGCTCACAAAATTTATGTTGAATGAGTAAGTGATAATTGAGTAAGTTCATCTCAAGTACTGTTATAAGAGGCAAGTAAGCTTCACCACATACAGAGCAATATTACGCTCTTAATGTTATCAGCTGACTCAGAGAAAAAAGTCATGTGATATCGTTGAATAAAAGAAGCAAACTGCAAAAAGAAATATTTTAAGATGCCCTTATAAAAGAGGAAATGTGCAAATATGCACGTTCACATATAAAGGAATATTGGAGAGCTATATATTCATCAAATTGTTAATGGTGGCTAACCTCTAGAGAGTAAGGTTTTTAGTTAGTTATGGATACTTCCCAGAAATATTTTCATAGGAGTGCATATTACTTTTGTAAATAACAAAATTAATATAGCTCAATTCTTTAAAGAAAACTTGCAATTTGTATATTTACTTCTTTAGCCTCAGAAGTTTAGTTCATATTTATTCTTAAACTAGGTCTTCTTTTTTTTTTTTTTAAGATTTTTCTTTATTTATTCGACAGAGAGAAATACAGCCAGAGACAGAACACAAGCAAGGGGAGTGAGAGAGGGAGAAGCAGGCCTCCCGCGGAGCAGGGAGCCCGATGTGGGGCTCAATCCTGGGTGTCCAGGATCGTGACCTGAGCCAAAGGCAGTCGCTTAACCAACTGAGCCACCCAGGCACCCCAAAACTAGGTCTTCTTCACCAAGAATCGATGGATATATATGGGCTAAATGATGATGTGATGGGTTAGGGGGAGGATGTGGCCTCTCCCTTTGGAATTATTTTCAAAATAGTTCTTAGGGAGCTGGCCCACAGTTTCATTAAATTCATTAGATTCAAAATATTTTTTAGGGAGCTGGTCATAGTTTCATTAGACTCTCACAAGTAACTACAGTACTATGTTCTTAACTGTACCTCCTCTCCAACTTTCTACTACTATTAGTAATTTACTTTCCTTTTAAGGAAACTATGGCAGTAGACTGCTTGCCTCTGACCTACTAGCTTTTGAAAGCTCAATGAAACTTAACACCGCTTTTGATGAGTTAAGTACTAATGCTTAAACACAACACCTGTATGCTAGAATTATCAAACCTTTAACTGGGTGCCAAAAAAGACCAATCTCAGGGTTGGTTTTCACAGAAACCCAATACTCACAATTTTCTTCATGGCAGTAATCAAAGCCTGCCACACTACATCTTCGGAAAACCATCTTATTCTCAGTAAGAGTTCCTGTCTTATCAGAAAAGAGATACTGAATCTGTCCAAGATCCTCGGTGATGTTCAGGGCTCGGCACTGAACAGTGGAATCCATTTTCTCATTGTAGAAATCCACATCACTTTGAATAAAATAAATCTGTCCGAGCTTCACAATTTCAATGGAAACATAGAGAGAAATGGGAATCAAGACCTAAGAGGAACAAAATAATTTAAACAATGTTAGAGGGAAAAGATACTGCATAAGTAACAAAGATCTTAAAATTCTATGATAAGCTCAACAGAAATTACCTGTAACAAAATGATCATGGTCCAAAACATATAGAATCCTGCCAACACCGGTGATACGGCATGTCCCTCGGGCTCAGGGATATTAAAAAACATTATGTTTTCATATCTACTCAACCAGATTCCATGACCTTTCAAAAACACACAGACATGAAACAGATAGGCTATATATGTATTACATAAATATAGAACTTCATTCCTAAAGAGGAATAAGAGTATTAATTTTGGTTGAACACCAACTGTTCATTTTTGAAAACAAACTGAAATCTAAAAGGTTCCACATTCTCCTGTCCCAGTCTCTCTTTAACTGTCTTCCCAGGTCCCTCTCCTACTGTGGCCACATGTAACAGGCTAGAATCAACATGAATGCCTTTCAGATCACAGAATGAGAAAGATAAAGATGTGAGGGAAACAATTACTGGCAAATAAAAATCTCCTCTGCAGAAGTCAAATATTCATAAATATTTTGAAATAAAATACTTTTAAATAGTCTTGCTGAAAAAATGTCAATATACAGAAATTTTATTTTACCTACCCAGTGCACCAATTAAACACATCACAACCAAAAGCAAGACACACCAGAGGACGTCTGTGTTTGCTCTTCTTTCTAATTTGCTGCGCTTATACCTTGGACCACTGTTGTTCAGCATTGCTTTGGTTTCATGGCCTACAAAGGTAACATGTTAGAAAATGTGCAAATTAAAGCCAGATGGCAAGCATCATATTTTTAAATCTCTGTGACAGATAATTCAATAAAGAGTAGTTGCATAATATATTTTTGCTAATTTAGTTTGCTTTTGCGATCCAAACAGAGACCAAGAATTAAGTTTATCAACTTCCTTTCTGCTTTTGTAGACTGCATTCTGAATAAATGGGAAATATTACCCTGAAGAAAAACACAGAGGAGACACCCATGAAAATGAGGAGTGTCACTAACCTGCATAAACCACAATGCCCACGACGGCCTCTGTGTTTCTAATGGTGCATCCTCTAAGTAGTAAATTTTCTTTACTGAGACCCACGCGTTCTTTATTGGAATGTTCTCTGTAAGAAAGAGAGCACAGAGATTCATTTTTATGTAGCAAAACAGAGGGGGGGGATAAGAGCAAAAATGGGGATATAAAAATAAAAATCATGGGGGCGCCTGGGTGGCTCAGTTGGTTAAGCGACTGCCTTCGGCTCGGGTCATGATCCCGGAGACCCGGGATCGAGTCCTACATCAGGCTCCCTGCTCGGCGGGAAGCCTGCTTCTCCCTGTCTCACTCCACCTGCTTGTGTTTCCTCTCTGGCTGTGTTTCTCACTGTCAAATAAATAAAATCTTAAAAAAATAAATAAATAAAAAAAATAAAAATCATGGATTTTGGGTTTTCTTAACTGGGAGTATTAAGCCAAGCAGTTCACAAGAAAGTTTCAAATCTCTGGGCCATCTGTTTTGTGATTTTGCTTTGGTTCGGAGAAAGATGCAATAAGTTTCAACTACCACTGTTTTCCATTATTCACTGTCAACTTCTACTACTTCAAAAACTCAGAAATATTCCAAATAAGGAACTGCTACTCAAGTACAAACTGTATTTCAGGGTAACTTAGTAACAGACAAGGGAAAAGTTCTTGATAGGATTAGGAAATTACCATTTTCAACCCGGATGGAATCAAGGATTGTTCTAGGCCACGGTAGCCTGTGGCGGCTAAAATCATTAGGTGACAGACTGATGAGGAAATTTATAATGAAAGGATTAAGGCAGAGAACACCAAGCTTCACGGAACTACCAATGAGACAAAGGACATCACTGGCCTTCAGAAGGTATGGAATAGAGAGCGCCACAGGGCCCCAAGCAAGCTCTAACAGCAAATCAACCTAGAGTCTGGGGCATCAAGAGATCTGTGACACCTCTGAAATTGTATGCAATTATTTCCTGCATGTATGTTTGTGTGTATATATCTACGTCTATCTCTGTAGAAAGAGAAACTATGTCTCTCATCATATTTGAAGGTACCCCTGGACAGCTGACAGGAAGTCAGAGGGCCAGAAAACAACATTCATCACCACCACAAGGATGCACTCCGCCATATCTGAATGCAGAAAACTGCAGGCGAAACGACCTGGCTTATTCAACAGATCCATGGCAGGGGGGCACAGGAAGAAGCAGGGAGGACTCAACTCAGGAGGAAGACAATCAGCTCAGTCTAAAAAGGGGTAAATTCTACCAGCTAAATGACCTAATTTCTTGGGAGGAAAAATTTAGAGACATGTCAACCAAATGAAATGCGCAGACCTTATTCTGATCCTGGTTAGGATATTTGAACGACAAAAAAATTTTCTGAGATAACTGGAAAAGTCTGACCAAAAACTAGGTATTAAATGATAACAATAAATTATTCTTTATTTAGTTAGGTGCGATAATGATATTACCGCTTTGGTCCTTTACTGCTATGTATTCATTGTGAAGTATTTACAGTAAAATGCAAAAGGGGAAGAAACAGGAAGATAATTAAAACAAAGTTGGCAAAATTATGAAATAGTTAAAACTGGGTGAGAGCCCGTGGGCATTCATTATATTTTTCTTTCTGCTTTTGGAGGCTTGGAATGTTCTGCAATAAACAATTTAAGAATTATCAAAGTAATTACTTGATTAAGTTATGACAATGGCACAGATACAGAGAAAAATAACTGGTAATTTGTTTTAAATAAGCAAAAAGTAATGTATTTCACTAATTTGAAGATATCTTCTTAATTTCAGCATTAAATTAGACCATTTTCTAAGCAATACACTTCAGTCAGTAAGTTGTTTCTTTTTTCTTACATATAGGAAAATTGTCCCTGGCATCCCTGCTAGCTGGAATTACAAGGAAATGGAAATAACTCTTCAAAGGTTTCATACCACAAAGGACAAAGAAAATTGATTTGTCCCTTCACTCCTGTAATTTTTAAACACCGTATTCTAAGAGATGTATGTTTACATTCCTTCATGGATGTGGTTTTATGTACAAAGAGATAACCATAGAGTCAAAGTCAGGGTCAGCAGTGTCCTGGGGCTTAATTTAATTCTACTTCCTGGTTTTACAGATGAAGAACTTAAGTCCCAACATTCACATTTCCATGTAGTATTCCCAGGCAAGCGCCACACAATCCTCACCAATATAGCATTCATTATCCCTAGAATCATTATAGGGACAGATTTCACATACACAAGCATTTCCAAAGTTCCTCAATATGATTTTGGATTTTTTCCCCTGGGATCCTTATTTTGCACCATTATATCACTCTAGGTTACTACCATTAGATCAAAGCCCAACTCCTCTCCTAAGTGCATCTGCCCAGCATTAAACAGGTCCTGCACTTGACAGGTATATATCTGGCACTTACAACATGGGACCTTTGGACTCTATATGAAGCACTGTCCACATAGAGCTCCCATCCACTGAAGAAGCTAGGTAACATCTGCCACATGCCCAGCACTCCCACTCAGATGCTAGGAATAGAAAAATACACACGGTCTTGGCTCCTGTGGTCTAAGAGGAGGTGACTGAGAGAAATACGTAAGTGTGACACAATTATTATAGATATTATGATAGAAATCTGATATTCAGCATGCACTGTGGGCACAGATACAGAGAACATCAGTTCTACCTGAAAGTAAGACCAAAGAAGTCACCATATAGAAAGTAAGCTTGAGTATCTCAATTTTTGGTTGATTTTAGAAAACAGACTACAAAGCAGAAAAGGGATAAGGAGCTAGTTTGGTGGATAAAAATAATTCCACATAAAATCACTGTCTCTACCTGGGCTGACTCATTCAATGCTTCCCTGCAAGTTGCTGAAGCCAACTCCCAACAGAGGTGTTAACAGAGCATACCCAGGGAAGTCCAATCACTGACGGAAGGAGAGGAAGTGGAGAGCATCTCTTGGATGTGGATTCCAAAAGGCCACTCCAGTGGTCAGACTAGGCTAATCAGAAAGTAAGGCACCACACGTGAAGCAGTGAGACATCAGAGGAGCCCATCACAAATGGAAAAACCAAAGGGCAGGCAAACAGGGCATCAGAGTATCTGGAGGCAAGTGATAATCAGGAGAGTCAGGTTGGGGGGGCCCTAGAACTAACTAAGGGCTCTGGGGCAAGACTGAGTATGCACAACAACAAATGATGTTCCAATGTGTCTGTTAAGAAAAAAAATCATGTCCAATATGGCTGAAGAAAAAGGCTGACATGGTAGACCAGGACTCCAGTTTTAGAAATTTGATTAAGGCACTCACTAACTTGCTTTACATCATGATAAATTAGCTTTTATTTTCAAGAAATTATATAAAGAGTAGGATTACACAGCACAGATATCCAATTTGTTTATCTCTTCACCTGCTGATGGACATTTGGGTTGTTTCCAGTTCTGGAATCTCACAAATAAAGCTGCTATGAATATCTCTAGGCAGATTTTTGTATGAAGAAATGTTTTACTTTCTCTTGGCTAACTACCAGATGGCCAGATCATACAGTGGGCATGTTTAACTTCTTAAGAAACTCCCAAATTGTTTTTTTTTCAAGTGGCTGTACTTTATACAGCCCCACAAGTGGTATATGAGTGGTCCGGTTCCTCTACATTCTCACCAGCTCTTCTATACTTGGGTCTTTTTAACTGTAGCGCTTATAACTCTGTGGGTTTTGTTGTTTTACAGATTTTATTTATTTGACAGAGAGAAACACAGCCAGAGAGGGAACACAAGCAGGGCGGGTGAGAGAAGGAGAGGCAGGCTTCCCACCGAGTAGCGAGTCTGGTGTGGGGCCTGATCCCGGGTCTCCAGGATCATGACCTGAGCCGAAGGCAGTCGCTTAACCAACTGAGCCACCCAGGCGCCCCTAGCTCTGTGGTTTTAACGTGTATCTTTTCACATGGCTATTAGTCATCTATGCACCTTCTCTGCTGAAGTGTCTGTTCAAATGTTTTTAACGTTTAAAAAACTGTTCTGTTTTCTTACTACTCAAGTTTTGAGATGTCTTTATGTATTCTGAACACAAGTCCTACATCCGGTACATACATTACAAATATTTTCCTCCAGTCTGTGACTTATCTTTTCAACTTAAAGTGTCATTGAAGAGAAAACAGTTTTAATTTTGATGAAGTTCTTTTTTATGTCCTTTTCTGAACTGTGTTTTGGGTCTTGTATCCAAAAAAAATCTTTGCTGAACCTAAGGTATCAAAGATTTCCCTTATGTTTCCTCTTTGTGTAAGGAGTTTCTAATCTTAGGTTTACATTTAACCATAGGCTCCATTTTTAATTTATTACATAGTGAGACGTATGGCTTGAAGCTTATTTTTTTAGAATATGGATATCCAATTGTTATAGCATCATTTGTTGAAAACAGTAATCGGTCTTTGCTAAAATGCTTGTGTACCTTTGTCGAAGGCACATTTATAGATAACAAAAACCAGTTGTCCGTAAAGATGTGGATCAATTTCTGGACTCTATAATCTTTCAATGTCTTCTGATCCACTGGTCTGTCTTTATGCCAAAATGACACTAACTTGATTATTGTACCTTTATAAGAAGTCTTCAAATCAGGTGGTATTAGCCCTCCCACTCTGTTCTTCTTTTTCAAAGTTGTTTTAAGTTAATATAGGTCCTTTGTATCCCTATATAAATTTTTAGAATAAACTTGTTGATTTATTTTTTTTTTATTATGTTATGTTAGTCACCATAGAGCACTGCATTAGTTCCTGATGTAGCATTTCATGAGTCATTGTTTGTGTACAACATGCAGTGCTCCTTGCAATACATGCCCTCCTTAATACCCATCACTGGACTAAACCATCGCCTTCACCCCCTTCCCCTCTGAAACACTCAGTTTGTTTCCCAGAGTCCACAGTCCCTCATGATTCATCTCCCCTTCTGATCCCCCACTTTGTTTTTCCCTTCCTTTTCCTAATGTCCTCTATGCTATTCCTTATGTTCCACATATAAGTGAAACTATAGAATTGTCTTTCTCTGATTGACTCATTTCATTTTGCATAATCCCCTCCAGTTCTTTCCATGTCGTCCTTTCTGAAGGCTGAGTAATATTCCATTGTATATATGGACCACATCTTCTTTATCCATTCATCTGTTGAAGAGCATCTCGGATCCTTCCACAGTTTGGCTATTGTGGACATTGCTGCTATGAACGCTGGGGTGCATGTGCCCCTTCTTTTCACTACATCTGTATCTTTGGGGTAAATAGCCAGTAGTGTAATTGCTGGGTCATAGCGCTGCTCATTTTGAACTTTTTGAGGAATCTCCCTCCATACTGTTTTCCACAATGGCTGTTCCAACTTGCATTCATTCCCACCAACAACAGGGTTCCCCTTTCTCTGTATCCTCTCCAACATTTGTTGTTTCCTGCCTTATTAATTTTTGCCATTGTTATTGGTGTAAGCTGGTATCTTAATGTGGTTTTGATTTAAATTTCCCCGATGGTTAACGATGTTGCACATTTTTTCATATGTCTGTTAGCCATTCGTACGTCTTCTTTGGAGAAGTGTCCATGTCTTCTGCCCTTCTTTTAAAAGAACACCAAAAAACAAAACAAAACAAAACAAAACCCAAAACCATGTCAGGATTTTGACTGGGCTTATACTGAATCCACAGATCAATCTGGAGACAAACTGACATTCTAAGAATATCGAGTCTTTCAACCCAAGAACAACATTATCTCTCCAACTATTTAAGTCTTCAATTTCTCCCAGCAATGTTCCATGGTTTTGAGTATGCAGCTGTTTCACATCTTTTGTCAGAATTATCCTCAGGTATTTTATTTTTTATGATGCTATGATAAATTGTATTTTGAGAAATTTCAATACATGGTTGCTTATTGCTAATATACAGAGATACAATTGGTTTCTGTTTGTTGACGTTTCCTACAACACTGTTAAACTCACTTATTAAATTCTTATTTAATTTTATCAGATTTTCCACAAAGAACATCAAATCATCTGTGAATAAAAGACAGTTTACTTCTTTCTTATTTGATAGCTTTTATTTCCTTTCCTTGCCTAACTGCTGTAGCTAGAACCTGCAGCCCAATCTTGAATAAAATGGTAAGAGTAAATATCCATATCTTGCTCCTGATCTTAGGGAAAAAACATTTAAAAGCATTCAGTCTTGCACCATTAAGAATGATTCTAACTGCAGGTTCTTCACAGATGCCTTTATCAGGTAGAGAGAGTTCCTTTCTAATTCCACTTTGCAAGAATGGGAGTTAGATTTTGACAAATGCTTTGTCTACACCTATGAGATGATCACTTGGTCTTTCTTTTTCAATTTGTTAATTATGGCTTGTTAATATGGTGGATTACATCACATGCTTTTCTAATATTAAATCAACCCAGCATTTTTGGGATAGGTCCCACTGGGTAACAATGTGTTATCTTTTTGACATACTGTTGAATGTGATTTGCTATAATTTTGTGTAGAATTTTTCAATCTACATTCATGCAAAATACTGATGTTTCCTTAAATGTCTTTATATGCTTTGGTATCAGGATAACTCCGGTGTTGGAAATTTTCTCACCATTTTCTCTTAGGATCACCACTATGAAGCAGGTCTAATTGTCTCCTCTTAAAAATCAGGAAACTGAAGATCGAAAAGAGTAAATAACTTGGTTCAAGGCATAAAGCACTTAAGTGGCCAAAGCTAGGGCTAAAATTAGGTAAGACCTCACATTCTAGCTGCCCTTACAAAAGGGATACACATACCACGAGAGGTCTTCGAGATGAACACTGTTGTGACTTCCCATACTTTTTCTTACACATGTTCCAAACCCTGGCTATCTTTTGCCAATCAGAATTATCCACCTGATACTCTAATTCCGCAGGAGAACACTATCCTGTCACCTAGGTTGCCAGTTCTTTCCAGAAACTTCCTTCCAAGCACATTTCTTGGGCTTACTACAGAGCTCATGGGAAACATTCTCACACTACTGACAGAGACTTTACAATTAAAGAACAAGATTTTGTTGCTGTTTTTAAATCATACATAATATTTACTAAATGACTAAAATAAAGTTAAATTAATAGATGGTTAAAAACATGGCCTTTGGGGCGCCTGGGTGGCTCAGTTGGTTAAGCGACTGCCTTCGGCTCAGGTCATGATCCTGGAGACCCGGGATCAAGCCCCACATCGGGTTCCTTGCTCGGCGGGAAGCCTGCTTCTCCCTCTCTCACTCCCCCTGCTTGTGTTCCCTCTCTCGCTGTGTTTCTCTCTGTCAAATAAATAAATAAAATCTTAAAAAAAAAAAACATGGCCTTTGATGATTTAACCTGGATATATGGACACAAAAATTTTACTGAGTCAAATAAAATTGCAATACACAATTCCACTCATACCAGTGAAGGTAAGTCATGTATCACTCACAGATAGCCTCGGAATCTGCTGAGGTCGTTGTTTGGACTTTCACATTCTATCTTACTGGAGAAATTCTCCGGATCAACTTCAGAGTCCTAAAAAAAAATAATAATTAACTGTATATACATTTAAAATCACAACAAAAGAAGAATTCAATGTCAAAAGATGACATTTTTATGTATATCACTTCGTTTGCATTAAGCATATATGTGAACATTCTGAGCACATATACATTTAATCCTTGCAAATTTTATTTAAAATTTTAAAAATAAGCTGGACATCAGCATTTTACAAATTTTCTAATGGATTAAGTGATAATTTTAGAATGCTTGATGAACTTAATGAGCAAATAAGCAAAGTGTTTTTTCTAAAATATAGGCATGGATTCACTGAGAATAAGCGATGGCAACTTTATCTCATTTCCTTGTTTTTATATGAATATTTGCCTAATAAAAGAAATGCTACTGACATATCTTATAATGTACTAATATATCACAGCAAATGAATAAAAAAATCTGAGTTATCTAATCATATGAATTGATTTGTTCATCAGTTTTTTGAATTCTTCTAATGTACCAGAATTTCAATTATGTACTTTAAATATATTAATTTCTTCTTTAAAACCCCATGCCGTAGGTGTTATGGTTAGGTCTAATTAACAGATAAAGACAGACACACAAAGAAGATCAATAATTTGCTATAGGTTTCCACACAAGGTAGTGTTTAGAAACAGGACTGCAAACTAGGTCATGGGATTCCAGCACTGACCCTTAGCTGAACCCAAAGTGTGATGATTAATCAACTGAAATCACCCTCAAAGCAGGTACTTAGTGGTATAGAAGAGAATCTCAAACCGTATTAAGATTTTTACCAGCATTTTAGTTATAGAAATGCTTACAAAAGTGACAATGACAAGCTGAGAAGCCTATCGATCACAGGATCTACATTAAATCCAGGCACAGAAAGACGGCCCACTGTTACATCAGATGATGAAATTTACTGAAGATCAGGGCATTTATGCGATGAAACACTTTTTAGTTTACAAAATGAAGGAAACCTGACTTAACAGTTCAGTTTTGAAAAGATCATCAAATTTTAAAATACTTCATCTCAAGTGTTTCCAGAGAAAGGGAAGGTATATAAGCACTGACCATGACATTTTTACGTATATTACTTCATTTGCCTCTCACAGCAAAGCCATGAGGCAGGCATCATTATTTCTATTTTAAGATAAACTAATACATAAAATACGTGACTTCCCCAAGGTCACACAGTAATTAAATAGCAGAGAAGGAATTCATTCAAACTCATGTTAATAAAACTTTAAAGTTCTAGTTTCCCTCGTCTCAGCGGGATCTCGAAAGGTCTAGAAGCTCTGTGGCACAAGAAGCTACACGAATCTCAAAAGGTCTGACTTTAGATGCAATTATAGATTTTAGGAACAGGAAGTGATTATTTCCATTGCAAAAGAACTCTCCAAATTGCAAAATAATTCCATTTCCTTTAATTCAGTTCCAAAAAATATAGGATTGCCAGATGTGTTCACTTCAAAGTCATCACATCCTATTATCTATAAAACACTTCCACAGGTAGCTGGAAACAGATTAAGTCCTCTGGGATTCTATTTTGTATAATAAGAAAAATGAATTTAAAACTCTCTTTATATGTATCTGTGAAAATCTTCTGAAAAGAAAATGTTAATAAGTCACCAACTGAGAACACATTATTTACCTGCTCTGCATATCCCCGAACCACCTGCCTCTGTTTTAAATTGCTCTCTCCATCAAGCCCAGAAGTCTCAATGTGACAGATTCCATCTGGATCGGTAGAAAACAGTAAGACCATGTCTGCAGGAATAACCTCATTACAGGAAAGGCGAATGAAGTCCCCAACAGCAACATCTTTCCAGCACTGGTCGACATATTTTTTCTCTTTCCTAATGTTGGGGGAAAACAAGTGTACAGAGGAAATGAAGACAGAAACATATATAATCTTATTTTTTAAGGTTTGTGTATAATTTAAAGCATGTTTAAAGAATTAGGGTGAATTTTAATCCATTAAAGGTTAAAAGGGAAGTTGGAAAAAACCTAAATTCCAGAATTTGCTTCACCTGAAAATGTAGTTATTGAGCTAGTAAAACATATTTCTCAGTTCTTTTGTCCCATGAAATTTTTGAATTATGATGCTGTTTGAGTGTAACTGAATGAAACGAACACCTGTTGGGTTAATTCACATATAACGCAATCACTGCGCGCTGCTCTTGTCAGTTATCAAGGATCCGGAAATGCACAAGACACCTCTATTCTCAGAGCGCTTCCTGTCTGCCTGATAGGATGAATTAAACAAAACACCAAAGAAGTAAAATAAAAGCAAAATTAAATAAAATGAATAAGACACTCAACATTTTAAAAATCATTATACTACCTCGAATTGTCACTTAATGGAAATATTGGTAAAACAGTCCCGAGTGGCACAGCTGATCACTAGAAAGGATGGAAAACGTTAAACCTTTTCAAAAGTGTAGTTTTCCCCCATATATATTCATTTTAAAGGAAAGATACATCATTTGAGGTTGTCTTGCTTTAGATACCCTGCTTTATGTCAAAGTTTTTGCCATACTTCTCACGCCTTTTCATACTAACCTGTGTTCATATGAAATTTTCTGAAAATTTCTGAAAATTCAGAAACCAGAAAGTTTCTGAATTATGCTTCAGAAAGCATTTTCCTTAGAGTAGGAATGAGGAAACCTGTATCACAGAACATCCTAACAGCTAGTTAAACAGCCCTTCACATACAATGTCACCAACCAATATTAGGAAAGTTGTCCCATTCCCCTATTGCCTACCAAATAACCATAAAGAACTGGTATTCGTCACAAAAACACACCTATTTCAAAAGTAAAGATTTAGTTCCAATTACATTTATAGAACTAAATATTCAAACTCATTCATTGTCAAAGATGCCTGGCAGATAGCTATATTCTAAAGATTTTTTTCTTTTTTTAGAATTTTATTTACTTATTTGATGGAGAGAAACAGAGCTAGAGAGGGAACACAAGCAGGGGAAGTGAGAGAGGGAGAAGCAGGCTTCCCACTGAGCAGGGAGCCCAATGCAGGGCTCATTCCCAGAACTCTGGGATCGTGACCTGAGCCAAAGGCAGACACCCAACAACTGAGCCATCCAGGTGCCCCAGATGGCTATATTCTGAAGTACGCATCAAATTAAATAGAAATGCCACCTCAGGCCAATACTTGGTTACTTTATGCTCTACAGAATTATGTCAGTTATTTCAAAAAATATTTAGCTTCAAGGGCTACCAAAGAAATACAATTCCCAAAATATCTCATGCACTAGATTAAATCCAACTAAAGGAAATCCTTGATTACCCAAAGAAATGGTTAGTTCATGGAGAAGGCAAATCAATGATTTTGTCCTTATCATTCTTTTTCCTAGTGTTTGTACATTACCAGTTCACTCTTCGTGGAGGAAAGAGAGAACATCCAAAAACACAGGTCATAAGTCATATTTCAAAGGTTCAGTCCTAAAAGTTGAGGAGTAGTGATTTCATTCCATAGAAAATGGGGAATCACAAGGTTCACCAGAAGAAGGATGTGATACTACTTCTGTTTAAACTAACTCCTGTAACAGAGTAACAGATGGACCTTGGGTGTCCAGCTATTTTTGGCATAGGAATGGCCAAAAAACCAAGGTAAAGTTACTGAAATAATTCAGGAGAAGAATGAAGATGGTCAGAATTAAGGCAGTAGCAGCAGGGATAAAGAGAAGATTAATTCAAGACATATTTGGGTTTTTTGACTTACTACATGTTTTAGGACATACTACACCACATTTTATGATTGAACTATATGCAAAGGAATTATGAAGTATGACTCTACAGTTTCAAACTTGTATGATGGGGTGATGAATGGTGTCTTTCACCACATTTCAAAAATTTTTGAAGCAACTGGTTACATGAGAGGGCATAATAAACACAGATTGGAAAGTTTTTATCTGAAGCAGGATGTGAAACCAAGAATGTGCTGCAGTTTGAGGGTTCTGATCTTATGCTCATGGGAACAGATACAAATGTGATAGTTCTAGGTACACAGAGGGCAGCTGATACCAGGTAAGGACATGAGATTCCTTAGGGAAGGAGACTTCAAGTTAATAAAGCAGTAGAAGGAGACCCAAGAGAAAGTAATTAACCAGAGAAATCTAGAGAGAAGGAAACTTCAAAAAGGGAATAATCATAGTGAAGCTGCAAAGGGGCCAAACCTATGGTAGTCAGTGATTAGGATGTCTGTTGACTATGGAAAGGCTGATGGAGTGAAATTGTTGCAGGGAGTGTGAAGAAGGAAGTGAGACCTCCATGAATCAGAGTGAGTGGAAGTTGAAGTACAATATTTCATGATATTTAGCTATGTAAGGAAGTAAGGGGTAGAAGTAACCACTGCAATGAAAGGTAAGTCAAAGGATAAAGGATGAGATTAATTGGGCATGAACATGAGCTGTAGGGAAGGAGTCCAGGGAATAGGCAGGGTAGAAGATAGAGCACTGAGTGGGGGATGCTGGGGAAGCTATGAAGAAACAAGGAATGGGATTAACAAAACAGAGGAAAGGATTCCTATTACAATAAAGAGAGCTGCCTCTTCATCTAAGGTCAGAAGAAAGTTGGTGAAAATGTGAATGATGCACAATAGAATGGGGGGGTACATATTTCATGCTTCATGGCCTCTACTTTTTCTATGAGGAAAGCTACAAGGAAAATTTGCTAAGAATTTGTAAAGATAGAAGGAGAAGACAGACTTGACTCTTAGGGTTAGGAATTTTATTTTGCTTTCAAACCTAAGAAGTACGATTTCTCTAAATGACAAGTTTATTCATTCTACATTGGAACAAAAGTTAAATGAAGTCAATTTCATAATGAAATTAACTCCATATTTCCCTATTTGGAGTATACACTAGGATTTCAAAAAACTACCTAATTTGCCTAACACCTAGCTAGTTCAGGTCAATAAACATCTACGGACCTTAATTTATGCCAGTTACCATGTTAGGTGCTAAGAACACACAAATGGTTAATATATGGTCCCCACCCTATACAAGCTATGGTTGAAATCAGAAAAAGAGACACAAACAGTACTTTCATAAGAGAGAGCTATGCATGCCCAGGTTACTATGGGTGCCAATAGATGGGGTGTTTAGGTGGGGAGGAGGTGATTCTTGAAGGATGACCAAGAATGACTCAGGTGAAGAAAGGTGGGGCACAGGGTACAAAGACACAGGGCAAGAGAAAGCAATGTGTGAAAGCAACTGCAGGCCAGTGACAATGCTTACTGCCACATTTAACTAGCTCTAAAGATTTCTCATTGTGGTAGACTCAAAATGAGACCATATTTCCTTACCCAATAATTAAAACTAGTAAAAAGGCCTTCTTTTCTCCCACAGCCTGAATGTTCTGCTAGAATTTCTTGGATCTACTTAGTTGTTTGTGATTCTGAACTACTCTCACTGAACAGAACATTGCTCTCACAGTCCCTCCTTCAGGCAAACTTCTAGACCCATTCATTTCACTTCTTTAAGAGTTCAAGATCATACAGCTCTGCTGCAAAGCCTTGGGAAACATTGGGAAGGACACACTGAACTATTAACAGTGATTCCACCAATGGGAGGAAGGGGAGAGGTAAGAAGGAACGGAGGAGAATGTAAACTTCTGCTTCTTACCTTAGCAAACTTAGAGACAGAAAGAGTAGAAATATAAACAAATAGTTCTCTTTGATTTTTTTAGCATTTTCCTATAAAATGCTAAAAAAATTATAAGCAAATAATGAATAATCATTGCATACAACAGCAAAGATTTATCAGATGCTCGCTATTCACCAGCTGATTTAATTTTTTATCAATGCTATGTGGTTGGTCCTATAAATGAACTATGACTCCTGCCCACGGATATTACAAATGAGGAAAACTGGTTTGGGCAAGTTAAGTAATTTGCTCAAGGTCACGCAGCTCCTAAGTGGTCTGGGATTTAAAATAAGGCTAGCAGTTCCACAGCCTATCTCTTGAGAAGCAAACTTTACTTGAGTTATAGTCACTTACTTATGACCACAAAATAAAAGATGTTTTAGTTGTATATTAGAGAAGGAATCTGAAGAACCATCATCTTCAAAAACATCACACAAAATACCTTAGAAGGCCACTATACTTAGTCTTGTTTTAAGAAGCATGAAATTCTATGAATTCGTGAGATTCATGAATTTACAAGATAATCCTAAAATGTTAACATTAGCCAGTACTTTGAAACTCCTAAAATCAACACAGTGATTTTTAAAGATCAGAAAATAATGCAGGGCCCTGGAGGGAAGGCATTGTATCTATTTTTTTTAATCTATTTTTCTTTTAAGTCTCAATCTCTCAGTGCCTACAGTAAGGCGCTCAGATGTTAAGTGATTAATAGTTTTGTTTTCAACACACTTGTTATCCTTGAAATAAAACTTAAAACCTTATAAATAGCTGCTGTTTGAAAGGCAATATTGAGAAAGTTAGGTTTTCCATAATAGCTCATTTCAACTTAATTGAGATATAATAAAGTTTAAATGTTTAATTTCTATATTAGTGCTTGTTATTTCCCAAGATACTTGCTCAAAGGCAAGCACCATGTGAAAGACCACATATTACAAATAAGAATCAAATTATCTGCACAGAAATGTTAATATGCTTCTTCCAAAAGCTTGCACAATTTAATGGCTTCATACTCTCACCTTAATTTTGTTGAGGAGTAATTTGTTCTCTGAAGTGATGGCTTTGTATTCCATAGGAATTTAAGTTGGCATATATAAATCAATAAGGGATGGTCTTATAACCTACCTTTATTTATTTATATTCTTATAATTTGTTCCAAGAACAATTTGGGGGGAGAAAGGTATTATTTCTTCTGCAATACCAAACAAAAGCAATATTATGAAATGCAATTATAAAGTGGTATCTTGGGATAGACCTTAAACAACTGAATAGAATATTGCATCTTATCTTTAAGTTTATATGCTAATCATCTAAAATAGATCTGGACTATGCCCAAAAGGATACCTGAGAAAAAAATTATACCAGGTCTTCTACTACGCAATTTTAATATTTAAAAAATCATGCAGAGAACTAAAGAGTTCTCAAATGTTGATTAAATAACTTGATAATGTGGCAAACTCCAGCTAACAGTTATAACTAACCTACAAAAATCATCATAGTGGCTAACTTTTACTTAGCACTTAGAAAGAGCTAGATTCTATTGCTTACTGTTTTATTACTATTATATTCATAATGAAGGGAACTGGGGTTTAATTAGCTTATGCAATTTGCCCAAGGCTATATATAGCTACTAACTGAAAAAATCAGGATTAGAACTTATTTAGAACTTAGAAAAGCAAATACACATTACCAACTTTAAACTAGCACTAAAGGTCAACAATCATTTATAGACAAGAATCTGTATTTAAGTCAAACTCCTCACTTTAAAATCACCTCTCAACAGACTGATAACTTCAAAATTTCTTACTAGAGTCCTTCTGTATGACCAGAACTCCGATAGCGTGTTCTTATTTGCCTGCAGGGCATTTCCCCTGGGCGCCTGTCTTGCTCTCATTTCCCATTCATCCTACCTGAGGTGAATTTAATGCTCCCTATTTCTATCAGGGGTACTTTTATCCTCCAAAGCTCAAAAATCACAAAAGTTCACCAAATTTAATTGGGTTCTTCACAGCATCTCTTCTATGAACCCCTTCCTGAACCTGAATCTACTCCCAGTAATGCCCTGGATTGATTAGCAGAGGCAGATCTATCCCATTTGTAGAGGCTATTCCCAGGACTCAAGTAGACCAATATTCCTAAAGCACAGCTTTCATCACATTCCTTCTCTGCTCAGACAGAGGAGGAGTGCAGACAGAGAAGAGTGCAGACAGAGAGACTGATACACGCCCAAACCAAGAAAGAGACTCTTAATTATAGAAAACAAAGTGATGGCTGCCAGAAGGGAGGTGGGTGGGGGATGGGGAAAACCGGAGTTAGGAATTAAGGAGCGCACTTGTGATGAGCACTGGGTGATGTATGAAGTGTTAAATCACTATATTGTACAATTTAAATCAATACTACACTGTATGTTAACTAACTGGGATTAAAAAAAAAAAAGATGGATTCTATACAGGACTACCTTTTAGGTAATGGGCTTGAGAGATAGGGAAACCTGCCCCGGGCAAAAGGGCCCACAGTGGCCCTCTGGCTGAGTACAGACAGGCCCATCAGGCAACCCACCTCAAAATACCCATCTGCCTTAACTGAGCAAAGGGCTACTTACAACCAGGTCCAATTACCAAAAAAAGGGGAGAAATTCCATATGTCGTCAGACCTCCTCACCTCCCCCTTTCACAAACAGGCCCCTCTGCCGCCCTGCCTGCCGCTCCCCTGCGCTGTGTTCAGTAAGCTGCTATCTCCTTTGATCGGCCTCAGGGGAGTTCTTGCACCGCCCACGCCCACGCCACACCCCACATTTGGGGGTCCCTGTCGGATCAGAGAGACCCAGCAGATTCTCTACCAGTGAAGGAAAATATCTGATGGTTAATTTGAAGTGTCCACTTCACTAGAGATGCCCAGACACTGGTTAAACATTATTTCTGGATGTGTCTGTGAGAGTGGTTCCGGGAGAAATTAGCCTTCAAATTGAACTGAGTGAAGCAGAGGGCCTTCCCGGTTGTGAGTGGGTATCATCCAATACCTTGAGAACAAAAATGCAGAGAAAAGTTGAATTCACTCTCTGCCTTCCTGATGCTCGAGCAGAGACACCAATCCCCTGACATCATCCCTGGTTCTCAGACCTTCAGACCTTCAGACCTGGACTGGAATCTGGACCATCAGCTCAGGCCTTCAGACCACACTGCTGGCCTCCCCAAGACTCCAGCTTGCGGATACGGGGTCTTCTCAGCCTCTATTATCACATGACCCAATTCCTGATCATCTCATTCCTATTGGTTCTATTTCTCTGGGCAACCCTGATAATACACTGTTGGAGGAATGGCCTGGTGGTGGAGGTCCCTCCACAGGAGGCCTCAGACTCCCTCTTTTCATTTCTCATTACTGCTCCTACAGCTGGTTACCCCCTCAGGCCTAGTCAATCCGCTCAGTATCCCCAAAACACTCCTTCCCCAGAACACAAGCCTTCCTACCCCTGATATGAAAAAAAAAAAAAAAAAGTGACATCATAAACTTGTTTGTAAAGTAATTAACATATTAGATTCAGAATGTCACACATCTGTTCTAATGATGACTTTTAATTTTTAAAAGATTTTATTTATTTATTTGACAGAGAGAAACACAGATAGAGAGGGAACACAAGAAGGGGGAGTGAGAAAGGGAGAAACAGGCTTCCTGCCAAGCAGGGAGCCTGACGCGGGGCTCGATCCCGTGTCTCCGGGATCATGACCTGAGCTGAAGGCAGTCACTTAACCAACTGAGCCACCCAGGTGCCCCTAATGATGACTTTTTAAAAAGCAGATACATTTCTCATGAAAGGAAACACCAATTAATATTACAATATCGTAATTCATTTTCATAAAAGTATGAAAAGTAAAAATTTCGTTTTCATAAAGACATGGGAAATGTTTATGGCCCAATATTAGGCTAAAACATTTAAAATAAAAATATACAGAGTACAATTTTAGTTTTGTAAAACATACACACAAAGTGCACAGAACTTAAAGGAAGATAGAGCAGTATTACAATTAGCTGTCCCTGGATACTAGTATCATATGTATAATCTGTAAATGTAGATTTATAATATATAACACAGTTCAAAACTCATCTTTACACACTATTCTACACAGTCTTTCTGTTTAATAAATACTGGAGACACAAGTCTCCATGATAGCAAATATGCTTCAGAAAAGACCTCCTATTATGAATGCTTTCTGTTGCTGCAATGGGAAGAGTTTTATAAGCCTCTAGTTTTGTGTACAAAAAAAGAACACTCTTCCCCATATTTCAGTATCCCTTTCCTCCACTGGTAGGTCTTATCTTTTCTTCATTTTCCACCTTGTTTAACATATCCATTCATATTTTTCATATCCCATCCTCTTCTTAATCCTGAATTGTAATATCCAGGATGAAAAACTATCTGCTTGTTTTCCGTCTTACGAAGATTAATTCTTTCAATTCCACTTATATATAAGTTACAGAAGCTTGTGCTTTGTCAATTCCTGGATTGACAATGGCTTATATAGATCTTTCTTGACTTACGAAAGGGCTATATCCCAATAATCTGATTGCAAGTTGAAAATACTATAGGTGGAAAATGTAATACACTTAACCTACAGAACATCATAGCTTAGTCTACCCTACATTAAACGTGCTCAGAATGTTTACATAAGCCTATAGTTGGGTAAAATCATCCAACACAAAGCCTATTTTTATAATAAAGTGTTGAATATCTCATGTCATTTATTGACTACTGTACTGAAAGTGAAAAAACAGACTGGTTCTATGGGTACAAAATGATCCATTGTTTTACTCTCATGATCACTGGGCTGACTGGGAACGAGGTTGCCTACTACCGCCCAGCATCATGAGAATATCTTACCACACCGCTAGCCCAGGAAAAGGTCAAAATTCAAATTCTGAAGCAAGGTTTCCATCGAATGCATACTGCCTTTGAAACACCGTAAAGTCAAAGAATCCTAAATCACACCATCATAAATCAAGGCCATCTATACAGTTTGGTTCTGCTAGGATGCCTGCATTAAATTCACTGTGGGTCCTTAATAAATATTCGTTGTAAACATCACCACCACCACCACCATCACCAAAAAGGATCCTGATCACACGTCAGAGGGAAGAAAGTAACCTTCTGCATGTGTCTAAATGACACATGTGTATTCCCTAGCCCAGCTCCTGTTACACTTACCTACTATAAACTTTAGTTACTAAATTGTTGATCTGTTTGTCAATTTTGTATTTCCGGTAATCTTCCAAGCCATCTTTAATTGCAATAATTGTCAGGACCACCACCAGAGGCAGCATCGTAATTTCCTTTTGGAAGGCTTCTACCAAAGGCACCCAGTTCAAGACAGCCAGAAACAGGAAATACAAATTGGCGGCCCTGCAACCCAAACACATACAAGAAAGTGTTAACAAATCACAGAGAAACCTAAAGCAAAAGGGGCAAAAATATCTTAGGGTATTTTCCCACATTTCCATTCATTGATTTTCGATGCTACAGAGCAGAAAACTAGCCAAACCTAACACATCTGAACAAGTTGTCACTCCTGTAGATATCCAGCTCATGGCTTTACTGTAATAAATGTGAGGCGATCTTTATTAAATATGGGACAGTAAATATGAGGATGACACTCTGGGGCTGTGTAAGACATCCTGAGAAGCATCACAGAAAAACACTATTTTCTTTCAAAAAGCTCAAGAAACTCAGAGGAAATTCAGTGTTAACACATTGTAAAGATAAATTTTTCAAAACCCCAACTCTCCAGCCTTCAGAAGTTAATTTGCATGTCCAAACATTACATTCAAATAAGGCTCAAGATAAACAGAAGCCTGGGAGGCTTTTTTCCCCCTTGAGACCAACCCTTCTATTTCAACTTTTATGAGACTCACTTCTTCAGGAACTTCTATCACTCCTTTATTTTATATATTGAAATATTCCTCCACTGGCCCCTAAGGTAAATTCAAGTAGTCTATTTCCTTAAAAGAAATACAATCTTCAATCCTGCATAGCCCCTTGAGTTTTTATCACATATTTTCCTCATTAACCATTAATCTTCTCAAAATTAATTTACCCCATTTCTCCTTCCTCACCTTCAACTCCTTGTATTCTGATAATTCCTTTCTTAACCCTTTTTGCTACTTTTTGGGCCTCAATTATTACCATGTGGGCTGTATCTAAACCAATAGCACTGACCCCGAACTCTGTTCAAGTTTCAGATTCTAATTCCATCAAGTGCACTAGATTGCAAACTTCATAAAAGACAGAATCACCCGTAGTACATCAAGCCATTAATGCAGCAAATTCATATCCATATTTTAACCATACCCATCATTCAATAAATACATGTGAAACCTATTTTATAGTGAAAAATGAGAATATATGTAGAGTGAATAATGAATATTGAGAATCTGTATATTCACATTAGCATCTCAAAACAAAATCATCTAGCCAAGTTTCTTTTTATTCCTGTCTTAAGTTTTTCTGCTAATCCTCCTAGTCATTTTCGGCTCAGTATGTTCATACCATCTTTTTACTTAATGCCCTGCAACTAATCCATTATATCTGTAATAGATAATCCTTCTTTGCATGTCCACATTTTTCTAAGCTCAGGTCTTACCACTCACCAGGGTATATACAGCATCTTCTTAAATGTTCTCTCTGCCTTTGCTTTGTTTCTAATTACGCCAGGCAGAGAGCTCTACTTTCCAGACCTCAAGCAGCGTACGCTATTGCCTTTCTGCTTTTACTTATCACACTCCTTCCTCCATCAGAAATGTGCTTTGCCGACACCTCTACCTTGAAAATCTCACCCACTCCCTGTAATTAAATTCAAATGCCATTTCCTCTTCTCTTGCTCCATTATGTCTCTCCTGAGGCTTTCCATCTACTTGGTAGCACTTGATAACACTCACCACATCAACTGTGTCTTTTCATTGTATACACATCTTGTTTCCCTTGCTAAACAGCAAACTCTATTAGGAAAGGAGCAACATTTAGATGTGCATTTCCTTCAATGCCTAAACTCATAGGAGAGCTTCAATAAATACATGTTAAATGGAACTATATCATTCCTTCACCTAGTGAAGAGCTCTAATTCCCCATCACATCAAGTAAAAAAAAGCTCAAATGGTCTAATGGAAAGAACATGGAAGTACGAGTGAAAAAACTCAAGGCTATAGACCCTGGTCTGTCCTTATCACTAGCAAGACATTGGATAAACCACAGTAACAAACTTCATTTCTTAATCTGTAATATGAAAATAATGGTATCTTCTCTGGTCAAGAGAAAGCATCTTACCAATTGTAAAGTGCTACATGAATGTAAGGTCTCATCATTTCACAACAAACTCTGCTAGAATCGTGAAAGAAACTGTCCCAAGTCTAAGTGTAGGTAACATATAATGTTATAGAAATGAGAAGTCATATGTTAACTAGAAGAACAAAGAACATGTGAAGATTTTTTTCAAAAATAAAAGTACCTGTGGAATTGTTCAAATAAATTTCTTGGCACAAAATTTAGAAGTGTGTACTTTGTTGTTCGTATTCGGTTATTCACATAGGTGCCAGAGTACTTGTCATACTCATCCTTGAAGGGCCAGGGGTGGGGAACAACAACCCGGTGCTTTCCTGCCAGTTTGGGAGTCTGAGAGGACCTGCACCCGCAGGCAAGCAGAGAGGAATAGTTGTATGGCCTTTCATCGTCGTCCCTGTTTCTAATGCCCATCAGCCGTTGCCGGTGATGCCTGGCCCATTGTAGACACTCAGTCATGTCCAAAACGCGGTGAGATCCAGGATACGCAGGGGATCTGGCAAACAAACAAACAAACAAACAAACAAAACACCCACTGAAACATTCCTCATAAGCTTCTGGAAAGTCTTAAAGGACAGTAAAATCAAAATTTTTTTCCATATCAAATAAATACATGACCCAATGGTTCAATGGGTATAAAGTAAAACTGGTCTTTGGAACTCCGTTTTAACCAAATTTTTATTAAATAAAGCACACACTTTCTGCCTTAAGAACCAACCATCTGACCATCTAAGCAATAAGTGATAGCACCTAAAGGCCACTCTATAACTTGAAGCAAATAATCTGGGTTTAATGTGTACAAGTCTCTTAATTCATCTAATAATTAGTTTTCTCATCTTTGAAATGGGAACGCCAAACGCCAGGAAATTTTTATAAGGACTTAATGAGTAACATGTAAAGTATCCAGCATAACGCCTGATGCAGAATAAGCAGTCAATAAAATCCATTCTGTACAGATTACAAAAATGGCTACAAATTCTTTCCACTCCTGTCTGTACAACCCTTCACCCATCAAGTGGTGGAACCCAGTGAATCTGGGCTTGGCCATATGCTTTTCTTTGGTAATGAAACACTAGTCAGCATGATGCCAACAGAGGCTTGCAAGTAAGAGAAGCCCTTGCTCAGGGAATTCCCTCTTAAAACCTCTATGGCCACTACCAGAGGTCTGAGTACAGGCCACAGTCTACTTAGATGATGAGTCCGCATGACCCACTTACCACCATTGCTCCTGCCAAAATATGGGTAAGGCCAATGACTACCAGCTAACCATTAACCCATGTGCGTGTGCTCAATGACCCAATCTAGAACACGTTTTCCGGTGCTTATAAAACAAAACCTCTTACATGGCCTCCTTCTTATTCTCCTTATTTCCAAGTTTTCCTTATTTTCCAAGAAACTTGGCCCTGCTTAGAATGTGAGTTCACGGGGCGCCTGGGTGGCTCAGTTGGTTGAGCAACTGCCTTTGGCTCAGGTCATGATCCTGGAGACCCGGGATCGAGCCCCACATCGGGCTCCCTGCTCAGCGGGAAGCCTGCTTCTCCCTCTCTCACCCCCCCTGCTTGTGTTCCCTCTCTGGCTGTGTTTCTCTCTGTCAAATAAATAAAATCTTTAAAAACAATAAAAAAATAAAAATTAAAAAAAAGAATGTGAGTTCACTAATTTAAAAGAAAACAAAAGAGTATACCATATTCTAAGCATTTTGCAAAGCACTTTACATGCATTATCTTACTTAATATTTATATCAATCTTATGACACAGGTATTATTTCTATTTTACAGAAGAGGAAACAGGCTTGGAGAATAAAGTAACTTGCTAAAATTTATACAGTTAGTAAATAGGGAAGGCTGATTCAGACTAACTCTGACAACAGTTTTTGCTTTTTTTATTTTTATTTTTTTTAAAGATTTTATTTATTTGACAGAGATAAACACAGCTAGAGAGGGGACACAAGCAGAGGGAGTGAGAGAGAGAGAAGCGGGTTTCCTGCCGAGCAGAGAGTCCGATGTGGGACTCGATTCCTGGGTCTCCGGGATCATGACCTGAGCCAAAGGCAGTCGCTTAACCAACTGAGCCACCCAGGCGCCCCCAGTTTTTGCTTTAACTATTAATGTGCTTCACTGATCTTTGGATCCAGAGAAGCTGGCACTTAGTAGATGTGCAGTAAAAGTCCACACTTGGTAACAAGCATGTCACCAAGTGTGCAGAGGACAAGGTCTAGAGGCCTCAGTTTCTATCCTTGTTTTATCAATGTCATTGTATTTATTTATCCCCTTCCATTAGAGTTTACCTCTGGAGATTCTTATTTAGTAAATCAGTAAGTGTGTTAACAAAACTCCCCAGACCTTATCTGGAGAAAAATGAGGTTATGTGCTGGAACCTAGAGTAGGCTAGGAATACTGAGATCATCTAAGACCCAGATCCCCTTGCTCCAAGCACTCAGGGTCTAGGTGGGGTGACAGATATGTAAATACATAAATGCAATCACAGGTGTAAAATGCTATTTGAAGCACTGATGTAGTTTGGGTAAATTATTTAAGCTGGCTTCTTTCCTAAGCTTCATTCTAAGTTTAAAACATGTCTATTGATTATCTTCTCTAAAATGTTATATTAATCAGAAATTAATAGTTTTCCCCTAAAAACACAAACTGTTTCCAGCTTCCATGGATTTGAAATCACAGATCATTACCTAAGAACACTGAAGATCTGGTCCAATTACATTCTAGTAATTCTAGTGAGTTGATATTTTTTATAATCCCTTCTTGCTAGCACACTTATTTACCATACATTGGTCCTTAAACAAACTAACCGATTACAGTTGAACATCACTATATTTACAGAAAATTAGCTGAATTACAAATAATAATCTAAAAATCCGTTAGACCTTTAAAATGTATGTGATCTAACGCAAATAATAAAAACAAGTAAGATCAGAAAATCCTGTTAAGGGGAATAATACAGTAGCCTCCAAGTATGTGTATCTGTATCTGGATACTGAACTCCCAACATATAACCTCTATGACCATTGAGAGGAAATATTCATAAAGTCAGTCTTACCAGTTGTTTTTTTTTTTAGGGTTTTATTTATTCATTTGACAGAGAGAGAGAGCATGAGTGGTGGGGAAAGGCAGAGGGAGAGGGAGAAACTGACTCCCCACTGAGCTGGTAGCCCAATGTGGGGCTTGATGCCAGGACCCTGAGATCATGACCTGAGCTGAAGGCAGACACTTAACCCTCTGAGTCACCCAGGTGCCCCAGTCTTATTGGTTTTATGATAATAATGGAAATGAGAAAAACAAAAGCAAAAACCTTCTATCCTTATCAGGTCTCTGTCCTTTGGAGTTTGCTCTCTAAAATATTTGTACATAAAGAGCTTAATCAGTGAACAGTGACTGACCAAAATAATTCTTTTTCAACATAACTTTTTAAAAGCCCACATATGAAGTAATATGAAAAGTCTAGTTTTTCACTTTAGTGTATAAAAATAGCTTCTTAACCTATAACTAGTAATGACAGTTTGAGACACGAAAGGAGTTCATAACATATCCAGAAATCTCATGCAGATAAAGGATGTTAAGAAAGCGCTTTACAAATGATCAGTAGATAACGTAAGAATACCGAACCTAAGAACTAAAGTGCTTTCATGCATTTCCCATCCCATGCACATCAGAGGACTTATGGCAAACCTCATATTCTTCAGAGGGTTGAAATTTTATAGTATTTCTAGAAACTTTAAGTTTTCATTGGCAATTAAATTCTTGTTAAGACACAGGACTGTGGGGCGCCAGGTGGCTCATTGGGTTAAAGCCTCTGCCTTCAGCTCAGGTCATGATCTCGGGGTCCTGGGATCAGGACCTCTGCTTGGCAGGGAGCCTGCTTTCTCCTCTCTCTGCCTACCTGTGATCTCATTCTCTCTGTCAAATAAATAAATAAAATCTTAAAAAAAAAAAGACACAGGACTGTGTATCACTCTGGTATCCACAATCTCAACAGTAATACAGATTTTACTTAAATTTTTAAATTTTAAGTATAATTTCTTGAGAACACAAACAGAAATAATTAAACAAACACAACATGTGGGAGGTGTTAACTTTTGGTAATTCATGGTATATCTCACAAATAACCCCACCCTAGCAAAAACACTTACTGGTTCACAAAAACAATCAGCTTTTCATTCCACGTATTTATTCTAGAACCTTCTCTCTCCCCACTCACTCAGTTCCAAAGAGACAAACCTACAACTGGAGAACATTTCATTGCCAAAGTATCCCCATATCTACCAATGTCCAAAAGGACATTTTCAACATCCTTAAACTTCTGTTAGGTGCTCTATTTACTCGCATATTGTCTCCCTCCCTCCACTTTCTTATTCCCAAGAAATTGTAGTGAGAATAGAATTGAGCCTGGCTTATTGCCCTCCTCAGCCATCGAATCTCTGTCCTTGTCTCCAAGACCAGATGGCTCATCAGCTTGCACTGCCTTCCCCTCAGCACTGCCATTCTCTCCTGAAGAGTGATGACTGGATCAAAGGACTCATCTACACAAAGACAGAGATGTTGTTAGCATTTTCATGGGATTGAAGGAAAAAAGACCAGATGTGAAGGTAATTAACATGTGGTAAAAATCCTTTCAACTTTCCAGTTTAGAATCTAAACTATTTTATACTGAGCAGGAATGACCAGGCATCTACTTAGTCCTTCTAGTTCAAGCAGACCCAAAATCTGTCAACTGCCAGATGAGTGAGAAATATGTTCTTTGAGGTTTCCTAAAACCTGCACACCCACATACATATACAGCTGAAACAAAAATTATACAACAATTCTTATCCTTATTACTTGAAATGCATCCACTGTTGATTTTACTCTATTCTCTGTTTCTTGCTGACTCTCGCATTTTAATACTGGTCCAGATGCCTTGAATTGGTTTCAAGGTCTACTACCATGGTTCTGTACACACTCTGGAAAGACACTGCATGTAGTTCCATATGGGCTGAAAGCATATAAGGAAGTGAGATCCACTTTCAACTCCTGCTCTAATAAAAGGCAGGGGGAAACAGCGGCTGGACTAGAATGTTCAGGGAGGGCAATACTCTTCTCACCACAGTCAGGAGAAAGGAGCCTTTTAATGTTTCTCCATCTACCCCCACAATATGCAGAGAAGACTCTGTTATTAATAATGCTTACATAAATATTCAGCAAAATTTCTTTAAGATATGAAAGGAAAGCAAATCGGACGTCATACCTCATAGGAATCAGCAGGAAGCATGATATTTTATTTTATTTTATTTTTTCTTAAAGATTGTATTTATTTACTTGACTACAGAAACACAGCCAGAAAGGGAACACATGCAGGGGGAGTGAGAGAGGGAGAATCAGGCTTGCTGCCGAGCAGGGAACCTGATGCGGGGCTCAATCCTGGGACTCCAGCACCATGACCTGAGCAGAAGGCAGTAATTTAATGTATGAGCCTCCCAAGCATCCCAGCATGATATTTTAAAGCCCAAAGATTACAGATTATTTAACTCAGAGGCCACAAACCAGTGGCCCTTAAGCAAAATTCCACTTAGGGATGTATCTTGTGTCACGATGTTGGCAAACACACTGTAATAAATTTTTTGAACATAGGACTGATGCTTTAAAATAGAGATAAATCACATAAAATACTGGTAGTTTCTTTAAAATGAAAAAAAAAAAACAGAATATTGGGCATTTATTTTCACACGATAACAAATGTGAGAAGCCTTTTTACTATAGGCCATGACCTAACCCTTCATCTGCCAGTTCACCTATTTTAACTGACTAAATGAGCACTCTGTTCACCACTTTTTGACAAATCAAACTTTTCCTGCTCTATGGATTCTGACTCAAATATCAGTTGTATCACTTATTAGGTATGCGACCTATGTAATTAACCTTTGTGCCTCAGCTTGCTAATAAAAAAAATGAGATGCCATGAAGAGACATGGGGTACATCAAAGACAAGCAATGTTCATTCTATTCCCCACTCTCACTCTCCTCTTTGGCAATTTCTCAGGTCATATAGAAGTCAAGGTTGGAAGCCCTGTAGATTGGGCTGAGGTCCAAATTTGCTTTTCAAATTAAATGATATTGTCCAACTCAAAGTAAATGTGCAGTTCAATATATCTGTTGATACATGGAAAGTAACCTGTGTTAAGTAGGATACAAATGGAAGACCAAACAATCGCAAAAGAAAGACATCATATAAAATGACCTTCATACCACCCAATCCCAGCCTCAACCATTCTCTCTGAAATTCACTCCAACTATGTCCATGAACAAACTGTATGCCCCTTGTCTGGTGTTTTCTAAGCTTCTCTCAGTAACAGTCCCCTAGGCCCCTCCCTTGGAAATCCTGATTAAGAGGATCTAGAATGGGGCCCATGAATGTGGAATTTAATTAGGACCCAGGTGACTTATCAAGAAGGCTGCAAAGCATAGCTCATACTCTGTATCTCTGCAAATGTTTCCTTCTGCAAAGTTGGTCCATCCTATCATCCACTCACCACACCAGCCCCCATTCATCCTTTAGACTATTGTACCTTGGCTGTGGAGTGGGGGGAATTGAGGAGGAGCAACACAGGAGCTGCAGTAAGGCATTCCCTGCTCTGTTCCCATTATGATCCAGAGCTTGGCTCAGTCACGGCACTTGCTTCCATGTTCTTTGTTGCTTTGTTCTTCAAAGTCAAGGAACACAACTCACTGCTTTCCAAACCCCACACCAAAGTCTAATGCTTGGCCAAAGTTAGATCGTCAACAAATAACTGTTGATCATTGGCTTTTATAGAAAAGAGGTAGCATGGGGAAAGGTCACAAAACACCCCATATATTTCCTCTTCCATGATTCAGCCAGGCTTTCCTTCCATTAGAAGCGGGAGTAATAAGATCTAAGTTTGAGAAAACAGAAGTCGTCAGCTTGTGTTACATTCATTCCACCTTTATTAGTAGAAGGAATCTGCTTCTCCAAGCCTGAAGGACTCTTACAGAAAATCACTGTTTTCTTTCCTACTGGATTTATAAGGCCAATAAGCAGTAGAGCAGTGATTAAGAGCATGGACTCTGCAGTCAGACTCTGACATCAGGTCCTGGTACCTCCACTTGCAGCTGACCTTGATCAAAGGGTCGCTGTAAGGATTACGTGAGTAAATATATGTAAAGCCCCTAGAATAGGGTGTGGACCATAGTCAAGTGTTAAGTCATGTGGTGATAAGTAAATGTGGTGATTATCTGGAAATGTTCTCTCAATTAGAGTATTCATTCATAAATATTGAGAATTTGTATGCACAGTGTTGACCTTAACAACTACATCCAATTGGGCGCCTGGGTGGCTCAGTTGGTTAAGCGACTGCCTTCGGCTCAGGTCATGATCCCGGAGACCCGGGATCGAGTCCCACATCGGGCTCCCCGCTCGGCGGCAAGCCTGCTTCTCCCTCTCTCAGTCCCACTGCTTGTGTTCCCTCTCTGGCTGTGTTTCTCTCTGTCAAATAAATAAAAATCCTAAAAAAAAAAAAAAAAAAAAAATTATAAATTATAAAAACAACTACATCCAAGTACTTATCTATCTTTAATTTCTCAAACTGTATATAACTTTGCTTTTCATTCAGCTGGAGTGTCTGCTGGGCAACCAGCCCCCTGAGGCCAGCAATACCTTCTAGTCAACTGTCCCCAGGGGTAAACGGAGCAACCTAGCAGACAAAACTTTAATGTAAAACTTAGTATGAAGCATTTTAGGATTTTTTCAAGATCATACATAATTTTAAGATTTAGCCCACTCCAAAAAGAGGTGACTTGTCATGGGCTTCTGCTAATACACAAAATGGTCCCATGCTTTATTTGATCTAAAACTCTGCCACTGACTGGAACACTGCCTTCAGAATGAACAGCAATTTTTGTTTTAAAAAACAAAGAAGCAAATGTATAAAGTTCAATTATCATCATCACTAAGAACCAAAAAGAATTTTCAGATCTAGATACTTTATTCCTGAGTGAGCTACTGTCCTTAAAGGTAGAGAGCTTTAGTATTTCATTAAAAAAGAAAAAAAACCTACAGTTGACCTAGATTTTATTAAAGTCTCCATTTCTAGCTTCATTTTCAGTTTAAGAGTAAACTACTACTTGTAAAAATCTGGATTACAAGAAACTTGCTGTTGGTTAGTGATGGAAAAATACCATTAAAGATTAACTATACGAAAAGGCCTGCATGTTCCTGGGCTGAGCATGGAAACTTCAAGCCCGACATTACTCAGATACTCAGTGTCAAAAAAAACACCTGACTCTGGACACTTTGCTTTCACTAACATTAGCATTTTACCTAGAATTTAAAAATTAATGAATTAAATGGCCACAGAGCCTAAAGGTCAAGATTCTTAACACACGTTAACGCTGGGAGAGAAGGACTAGGTAAGAAATTGAACCAAATGCTGGATATACCCAAACTGCAATACTACTCTCACAGCAAGGCAATTACACAGTTTTTTAAAAAAAGTTTCATTGCAAGTAATCTTTCATCCCATAATATAAATATGTATATGCATTAAAATATGTGTAAACATTTTTATAATTGCCACAAAAAATTATAAACCCATGTCACTTATGAGTACTGATGGAAAAACACAATAAAACCAACACATTAAACACAGTGCAAAAGAACGGCTGTTGGTTGTCTCTAGGGGTTGAACACAGCCTTCTAGAGATAGCCAGCAAGAAAATGGAGACGTAGATCCTACCAATGCAAGGAACACAGTTCTGCTAAAAACCAGAGGAAGGTGGAAAGTGGATTCTTGCCCAGAGTTTTCAGATAAGAGCTCAGTTTGGATAATATCCTCTCATTTCAGCCTTTGAGGACGTGAGCAAAGAACCAAGTCACACTGTACCTGGACTTCTAATCAACAGAACTAAACTCATGAACTGGGGTTGTTCTAAGCCACTAAATTGTGGTTGTTATAATGGTAAGAGAAAACTAATGCCGAGGGCCTCAAAGTGGATCCTTGTATAAATAGAAACTTAATTGGCAAACATGAATTTCCAAATAAGTGGAAAAACGGTGACTTTACACTTCTGGAATAAATGGTTCCATCTTGAAAACCAGAAAGCTACATTCCTACTTCACACCACATTAAAACAAATAGACTTTTTATTTTAAAATATTTTAATAAATTTTTAATTCAAATAATAAATCTCCAGGTAGATTGAAAATTTAAATGTAAAAATTATAGTAAATACAGCAGAAGAAAAGTCAGAATATTTTTTGTTATTATTAGCTGGGCAAAACTGTAACTTTTCTCTTGCTTAATCAAGTTTTCTTAGAGTTGGTGCAACCAACTGAGGGAAACCAACCCTCTGGCAACAGGAAGTGAACTGCTACAATCGATCTCCTCCACCATCATTACCAAGAAAATTTTCGATAGTATTTATGAAAATTGAAAGTACCTATAACTATGAACAATTTGGAGGATTCCATTTTGGGGAATCTTACCCATAGGTATGGGTATATGTACAAGTATGCATACTGTAGGGGCGCCTGGGTGGCTCACTTGGTTGGGCGACTGCCTTCGGCTCAGGTCATGATCCTGGAGACCTGGGATCAAGCCCCACGATGGGCTCCCTGCTCGGCGGGAAGCCTGCTTCTCCCCCTCTCACTCCCCCCGCTTGTGTTCCCTCTCTAGCTGTGTTTCTCTCTGCCAAATAAATAAATAAAATCTTTTTAAAAAGGGGGGGGCACCTGGGTGGCTCAGTGGGTTAAAGCCTCTGCCTTCAGCTCAGGTCATGATCCCAGTATCCCCGGATCGAGGCCCGCATCGGGCTCTCTGTTCAGCAGGGAGCCTGTTTCCTCTTCCTCCGCTCTCTCTGGCTGCCTCTCTGCCTACTTGTGATCTCTCCCTGTCAAATAAATAAATAAAATCTTTTAAAAAAAAAAAAAAGAAAGAATGCATACTGTAGTTTGGAGTTTGTTTCTTTCTTTATTTATTTATTTTGACTTGGTTTCTATAGTAACAATCTTGGAAATATCATGAAAGTCCTTCAATTGTGGAATAGCTGACTGCACTGTGAGAAGCCACACTACAGAATACTATATATCTACGAAAGAAATATATTCATCCCTTGACCTGAATCAATGACTATTACGTTTATTTAGGGAAAAAAAAGGTAATGACAGAGAAATGTAAATATGAGTGACTAAACATTTCTAAAAATGAATGAAGTACAGACCAAAATGACTGATCTGGGTTCAAAATATGGTGAGAATGACAACTTGGGCACAGCTGAAGTTTCACTTTTCCTACCTACCGAAATATCCAAAGGTATACACAAAATCTAGAATACATGTGAGCAGGTGTGTGTGTGTGTGTGTGTGTGTGTGTGTGTGTGTGTGTATCACCTTCCCAGTCCCTTATGAAGACAGCACCAGGTAGTAGTGTTGTCAGTTGTGAGGAATGTGAAACCTGCCAGTTCACAAGATTCTGGAACATAAGCTCACTGTGTTTTCAAATTCTTGGGCTGGAAGAGGGATCCCATGAGCACACAAAGGTACACAGGTCAGTAACCAAGGGCTGTCTTGGTGGACCACAGCTCCAGAGGCTTTGGCTCTACTTCTTACTGCACTGGTGAGTCCACACTTGGCCTGGCCTGGATTTGCTTCAGATAAAAACACAAACTGCCTGGATGTGTGCAATGTCCACAGCCATTTGCAAGAAATAAAAGTACAGAATAATTCACACAAGGCTATGAATATTGGTTACGGTAAGAATACAAAGGGAGTAAAAGATGCACTTTTCTTTCTTGTCTTTGTCACAATGAAAATGTAGTGAAAGTTTTCAAAATATAAAGTTTTTGAAGGAAGAATCTGTATTAATAGCTATGAAACAGCCCCATGCTGCCCTAAGCATTAGGTGTGCATGATGCTACATGATCCAATATTCCATTCAAGCTAAAAAAAAACAAAAACAATAACAAAAAACCAGGAAGTCCTAAAATCTACAAGAGATCAATTTGAGTCACAAAATCAATTAAGGGGGCACCTGGGTGGCTCAGTCATTAAGCATCTGCCCTGGGCTCGGGTCATGATCCCACAGTCCTGGGATTGAGCCCTGTATCAGGCTCCTGCTTGGCGGGAAGCCTGCTTCTCCCTCTCTCACTCCCCCTGCTTGTGTTCCCTCTCTGGCTGTGTCTCTCTCTATCAAATAAATAAATGAAATTTTTTTAAAAAATCAATTAAGGTCAGAAACAAAGATAAACAAAGCAGGGCTTATAAAATAAGTACTGGGGCACCTGGGTCATGCTTTCAGGGTCCTGAGACGAAGGCCTGCATCAGGCTCCCGACTGGGCATGGAGCCTGCCTAAGAGTGTCTCTCCCTCTGCCCCTCCCCCCTCAAAAAATTAATAATAACCAAATAAATAAGTACTAACATTTCTATAATGATTACTGTTTATGAAATACATTCCCCATGTCATTTATGACTTCCCTTTTTCAGAGTAAGAAGTAAAAGGTCAGAGGTTTTAGAACTCAAGGCATGCAATGTTTTACTCCAAAGTCATGCCTTTCTACTTATACAATACTACTCCTACAAAAAATTTAAAAACAAATATGATCATTCAAAACTACATTATTTCTAATTAGTGTATACTTTTTTCTAGAAGATATTAAAACCAAAATACTTCAATAACGAAGTGTGCCTAAAATAACATATCACACTATGTTCCTTCTTGGATACAAACATACTTGAAAGCAAACAGTTCTCAAAAATCCTCTTCCCCTTAATGAATACTTAATGAAAAGTTTGTGGCACTGCAGATTACCAAAGGTAAAGGTGGGGTAATGAATTCCCTGGGGCCCAGTTAGTAGTTAAAAATTTCTGAGGTCATCACCGACCAACAAATAACTTGAAATACACACATGAGTTCACTCGTCTGCGGGAGAAAAACACTCTTATGTACAGTCATTTCAGGATCCTCTATTTGTGGCTGTCAAACTCCAGCATGCATTGGAGTGTCCTGAGCCACACCCCTGACTTTCTCATTCCACAGGTTGGGGTGGGGGGGCTCAAGAACTTCTCGGGGGCCTGGGTGGCTCAGTCATTGGGTGTCTGCCTTCAGCTTGGGCTGTGATCCTAGAATCCTGGGATCGAGCCCTGCGTTGGGCTCCCTGCTCGGCGGGGAGCCTGTTTCTTCCTCTACCCACTGCTCATGCTCTCTCCTGCTATCTCACTCTCTCTAATAAATAAAATCATAAAAAAAAAAAGAATTTGCATACCTAACACAGTTCCAGGGGGTGCTGCTGCTCCTGAGCCATACTTTGACAACCACTACTCTTGCTAAATCACTTTATTTCAAAATGTAAAGTTGAAATAAAGACAGAACATTTTATTAGGTACCTCTCCTTTCACCAGCAAGCCCATCTCCTCCGAGTACATAGACCAACCCTATGTACCAATGACCTGAGAGCCCTTGCAAGCAGATGCTCTCTTCCAAGGCTAGAGTTAACTAAAACTGTGAAGGTCTAATTTACACAAAAATACCCAGGAGTTGGGGATGAGGCCTGCAGGATTGATTCTTTCTATGGATTTAATACTGTTTCGGTCAGTTCCAGCCAACATTTTCATAGGCTCAGCAAAGGAGAACAATAGGTCTTGGCCTTGACAGACTTCCAATCTTCTTCTTGACCAAGATAAGAAAACCCTAACAAAGTAGCAAAGTTGTTATATCCTTGAGACCTTGGAAAAAGACAAGTTATCTAGCAGGGTCAGTAAAAAAAAAAAAAAAAACCAACAAAAAACAGAGTCATTTTTTGCTATAGGTTTCCTAAAATAAGATAGGTATGGTTTCACAGTAGACTCAGTAGACTCAAGACAGGAAAGTATCCTTGACCTACATGTCTGAGGTAGCTTTCTCTGAGGGACAGTGAGCCCTGATAAAATTTGGCCTTATTCCACTCTGGGTCATCTCTGACTTACTTGTCTAACTCTCTATTAGAGGCTTATAACCCTCAAGGAGACCAATTCCTTATCTGACAGGTAATAACATCGGCAAAAATGATGCATCATTTCATATCTTTGCTGTTTTTTTTTTAAAGATTTTATTTATTCGATAGAGAAAGACACACAGAGAGAGGTAACACAAGCAGAGGGAGTGGGAGAGGGAGAAGCAGGCTTCCTGATCAGCAGGGAGCTTGATGTGGGGCTTGATCCCAGGACCCTGGGATCATGACCTGAACCGAAGGCAGACCCTTAACAACTGAGCCACCCAGGTGCCTCTTTGCTGGTTTCTTTGTTGCATCAGGTGCCAAAGGGATATGCTGGCATGATTCCTTCAGTAACTACTCTCCTGTGATCGAAAAGGAGAAAGGATTTTCATCACCCTACATAATCTTTGGAAAAATATGAACAGTTACAGATATATCTAAAAGGTTTGGTGACAACAGGGTCAATTTTAGTGGGAAAACTGGATCTTGAAGAACAAAGTCTCATAATCCTCAGTGCTCTCCAGTGGGCGGGAGGAATCAGATTTGCCAAATAAAGTCCTCTTAGAGTTCTGTGTGCTCTTTAATAGTTTCTATTAATTGAACTTCTTAAACTAAATCCCCAGTAGAAGTTCCTATTCTTTGTTTTAGATGTATGTGAGAGCCAAAACACTGGACTGAAGTAACTACTTTTCATAACTGCTAATTGTTATCACAGCAAGAGGTGCCATACAGGTATATAAAAAAACCCACTGTATCTTTCATTTTTACGGCGAACAAAGAAATAGTTGTGATAGTGAAGTCACTCTTACGGCCCTAAACGGGAAAAGGTCAACTGTAACCAAGCACATAGCCCTTATGTATCTTTGGAAAAGACTGCTGAAGCCAAGTTCACTCAGTCCCAATTCATTCAACATGACCTGAAAACCAGACACCGAGGCTGATGCTTGGGAGACAGAAACAAACAATACTGCTCTACGTCACAGAAGCAGCCTCCCAGCGAGACCAAGGGAAGGAATCCTCCACAGTAACAAGAATAAAACATACATACATATATATATGTCTCCCTTCAAACACTGAAAGCTTTACCATCTGTCTTCTTCAGTGTATCTCAGCTTTCCCTTGAAAGGACCACACTTCCAAATGAGTTACCTTTTGCTGATGCTTATGCTTGAAACTGGTTTAAGCCAGCAAAAAGACAGGGAAATGGTGCAGTTGTATGAATATCTCTCTGTTAACTGGAAACTAAAAAAAGCTCACCCATACTCATGGTGAGTTCCCAATATGTCTCTGTCTATACTTAAAGCTGAAAAATCACACACATATTAAACAGTTAATGATAACAATATTTAATACATTGGTTATTCTTGATAGTACTCTTAAAATATATGTCACTGAAAAGACAGCACAGCATGTTTTGGAGATTGGATTATTCAACGGTGACAAAATATTCATCCAATAAACCTAAGATCAGAAAAATATCTATAATTTATAAAGACAAGCCGAGTTGTGTGCTGGGGATAAATACACGATAACTTCAATCTTTACAACAAAGTACACATTATTATTCCTATAGAAGGTTGAAAACACTGAGGCTCACAGTGATTGAGAAACTCACCCAAGGGACACAGCTTGGTGAGTGGTTGGTTACCTGAGCCTAATCCAACTATTGCAATGGGATGGGAGCCCCCCTGGCTATTAGAGCTCTGACAAAGGATACAAGCACTTAAGCAATAAATTGGCAGAAGGCACATAGCCTCTGGCAGCCTACCAACACAAGGGTGGGAAGCAAGAAGAGGACTAGTATTTAAAAAAAAAAAAAAGTGAAATGAGCTATTTAAGGGAAAGAAGAACTAGATATACTTCATTTGAAGAACTAAAGTTAACAAATCAAATATTTGTATTTCATTTAAAAATACTTGTTTGATACATTCAATAGAAAGCTCTTTACATGTCTTTGACACGGATTCAGTATACACAAATAAAAGTTGCTGTTAAATGATTCATTTTTAACCTCAGTCCAGTACCAGCTGGCCCCACGGGGACCTGTAAGCAACTAAACCATGATCCTTCATGGCCTCACTTCCCTTTATTCAGTTTCAATTTTATGGTCAACCCCGTTATCACTTCTGCATATATTCTCTCTACCCCTTGGCTTTGCTCTCCTTTCTTGGCAAAACTCTGATCCTAGTAGTTCTAATCAGTTATACCTACATCCCTCTTATACTTTGCCGTAGTACCTTCAGGTGGAAAGTACCTGGAGAGAAACACATAACCTCCGGGATCAGTGTCACTTTCAATTACCGACCATGAATCAGGAACTGGCCACACATGCTGACTGCAGTCACACAGCATTTCCACTCTCGTCATTTTTCCACTGTCACGGACAAGTATTTCACACCTTCTCCTCTCACTTGCCCTATCTCCCTCCTGACTTTCCTCCTGCTGATGACCTTGTTTCCACTGTACTGAGAAAACACCAAAGCCATTAAACCAGAACTTCTACAGTTCCCCCCATGTAACTGTCCTCCATCTCAGACCTTCTCCCGAAATCCCAGACTCATATATCTGACTGCCAAGGAGGCAGTCCATCATTAGATAGTCACATGAACAAAACTGCTCTCCTCCTCTCAAATCTGCTTCCTCCACAGATCAGCCCTAACAGGTGACGGCTGTTCCACCCTTCCAGATCCTCAGTCACCCACCAGATCCTCTGATTCATCCCAGGATCCTGTCCTTTCCTCAAAACCCACATACATGGGTGCCTGGGTGGCTCAGCCAGTTAAGCATCTGACTCTTGATTCTGGCTTAGGTCACCATCTCAAGTCATGACATCGAGCCCTGAGTCAAGTTCCATGGTCAGCTTGGAGTCTGCTTAAGGTTCTCTCCCTCTCCCTCTGCTCCACCCCCACCTGGGCTCATGCTTGCTCTCCCTCAAAAAAACAAATAAGCAGGGGCGCTTGGGTGGCTCAGTTGGTTAAGCGACTGCCTTCGGCTCAGGTCATGATCCCAGAGACCCAGGATTGAGTCTCACATCGGGCTCCCTGCTCTATGGGAATCCTGCTTCTCCCTCTCTCACTCCCCCTGCTTGTATTCCCTATCTGGCTGTGTTTCTCTCTGTCAAATAAATAAAATCTTTTTAAAAAAACAACAACAAATGAACAAACAAACAAAAAACCCACATACTGTCAATTAGCAATTCTCTTGGCTCCTCCTTTAAAATATATCCAGAATCTTACCACTTGGCATCACTGCTACCACTATTACCTAGTAGTTAAAACACAAGTCACAGGGGCGCCTGGGCGGCTCAGTGGGTTAAAGCCTCTGCTTTCAGCTCAGGTCATGATCTCAGGGTCCTGAGATTGAAGCCCTCATCTGGCTCTCTGCTCAGCAGGGAGACTGCTTCCTCCTCTCTCTCTGCCTGCCTCTCTGCCTACTTGTGATCTCTCTTGAGATCACTTGTAGATCACTTGAGATCAACTCCACAAATTATAAAAACTTAGTTATTTCATGATCTAACTATATCTTTTATTGTACATGCTGAAGTTATTAGAGTTTCATATTAAGATTTATAGCATGTAGGGGGACCCAAATGGCTCAATTGGTTAAGCATCTGACTCTTGATTTAGGCTCAGGTCATGACCTCAGGGTCATGAGATTGAGCCCGGCACTAGGTTCTCTGTCCCTCTCCCAATGCTTGCACACACACAATCTCTCTCTCAAAAATAAAATAAAATAAATTTATAGCATGGCACCCTAAAATGACCACTAATAAGAGTATGCAACAGAAAGACATAAAAAAGAAAATAAAGGGGTGCCTGGGTGGCGCGGTCAGCTAAGTGTCTGGTTTGGGCCCAGGTCGTGACCTCAGGGTGGTGGGATCAAGCCCCACACTGGACTCCCTGTTTAGTGTGGACTGCTTGAAATTCTCTCTCCTTCTCTCTTTGTCCCTGCACCCCGCATTCTATTTCTCTCAAAAATAAGTAAATAAAAATCTTTAAAAAATGAGCATTAAAAAGGGGGAACTAAAACAAATAGACCCTATTTTTAAAAAAACAACTGAGGTATTTGTATTTTGCTGCTATAAAAACTCTTCAGGAGGAAGTTTTCTGAAACTATTTAAACTATTTAGTATTAGTATTAACTATTTAGTATTCTGAAAACTATTTAAAGTAAAGGAAAAGTAGGGGCGCATGGGTGGCGCAGTTGGTTAAGCGACTGCCTTCGGCTCGGGTCGTGATCCTGGAGACCCAGGATCGAGCCCCACATCGGGCTCTCTGCTTAGCCAGAAACCTGTTTCTCTCTCTCTCACTCCCCCTGCTTGTGTTCCCTCTCTCGCTGTGTTTCTCTCTGTCAAATAAATAAATTAAAAAAAAAAAAAAAACTAAAGTATTTGAAGAGTATAAGGCTAAAAAGGATAAATAGAAAATTCATAATCTCAAAGCTGGAAAAAATCTTAAAAATCTAACTAAATACTTTATACACAAGAAAACTGAGGTTCAGAGACAGCGACTCACCCATTATTATACATCAAGTTAGTGGCAGTCACATAAAATAACCCAGCTGTTCTCTCTACTCCATTTTATTACTCATTCATATATAGATATGCTTTTATTAATTCCTAAACTGTACTTTATAAATGTGTCATAAATTATTTAAGTCATAGTTTGAATGCATGATTTTATCTTGCTAAAATTTTATGATAGTGTGCTTAGACTATATGTAAATCACTAAGATTTATTCACATTTGTATCTATCTTAAAATCTTTACAGTTCATTTGGAGGGTCTACCCTACTATGTCATTTTCATCCTAACAAGTCCTATTATCACTCACGATGTCCTACTTTTTGCACTGATATCTTATAAAAGCAATATTAGAAACTATTCATTTCTGGCTTTACAATATATTGTAAATTTTTAAAAGTTTTTTTTACAAATTCTTGTAAAATTTTTACAAATATTTACAAGAAGAACATAGCTGGAAAAAGAGCAGGAACAAACCCACAGACACTGACAAGCTACAAATCCATACGAAAGAATATTTCCAACTTCACCAGTAACCTAAAAAAAGCAATTAAAGCAGAGTTAAAATCTTTTTTGTACTAAATATAGCAAAGAGTTTCTTTATTTGTAATGCTGGATGAAAGCGAGCTTTGATACAGTGCTGGGGTCATCCAGCCTGCTTCTTCACTTCCCTGGAGCCAAAAGGTAATATGCCATATTAGAATGCTCATCCTCTTTGGCCCTGAGCAGAAAGATGATCAATTCAACACGGGAAAGGGCACTCATGCAAGTGTCCAGAAAAAGAAAGATTGTTAAATTGTGGTATATCTAAATGGAAATATAATACAACTGTTTAAAAAACATTCAAATGAATTTTTATTTAAAAAATGTTTGGGGGTCAGATGCCTAGGTGGCTCAGTCGGTTAAGCATCTGATCTCAGAAAATTAAAGTCAGTGGGGGGAAAAACACTTGAAGGTCAGGTTTTCAATTATTTTTTGGAAGATTTTATTTATTTATTTGGCAGAGAGAGAGAGCACGCGCACACACAAGCAGGGAAAGCTGCAGGCCACGGGAGAGGGAGAGAAGCAGACTCCCCCTTGAGCAGGGAGCCCGATGCAAGCTTGATTGAGGACCCTAGGATCATGACCTGAGTCAAACGCAGACATTTAACCAACTGAGCCACCCAAGTGCCCCAGGTTTTCATTCTTACTAAAGAAGCTTTTCAAGGTTCTTTCTGATTTCCAGTATCTTCATAACATGACCTATCTTCAGTACTCTGAAATGAACATGTTCAGCAACATGTGGGCCTGACGGGATAAAGAGAAGTGCCAAAACATTTCAGCAATAAATGAGAGACTTAATCTGACTTGATTAAATCCCAAGTATACTGAAAGGACACAGCCTGTGTTGTACACAGATGGCACTATGAAAATATTTTTATGCTGGGACTTTATATGGAATTAATTAATTATAATTTGAATGATCAGAGTAGGAATCTATATCATTCCCCACCTCCACAAGGGCACCCAGGACCTCTAATAATAAAACATGACTCCACAGGCATAAACTCTCTACTGAGGATGAAAAAAATGTTCTCCTTTTTCCTTTACAAAACACGAAAATATTTAATTTAATTATGTCTTTTGAAGACAGCTCAGTAATAACACACAGGTATCTGAAATGGCATCAGGGAGTCAACAGAACTGTCATCCTTAGAGACTCCTCCAACTAAATGAGGCACCATCCCGCTAAAACCCAGTGAATATGGCCCAGAACAGGTCTACATACTCAATTCAACAACAACAAAAAAAGTAACACTGATGTAATCAAACGGTATAAAAATTTAGAAAGCAGAATGTCCTATGAGAAGACATGACTGAGGTTGGAAGACAGAAAGAGAGTGGAGGGTAGGCTTCTGGAGAGAGAGAGCCTGTTAAATGAGCTTCGGGAAATGTTACAATCTGACAGGTGAGATTTGTAGATTTTAGAAAAGGAAATACTATGAATGAAGTCTGGGCAGCTGAAATACCCTTTTTCATTTAAGTACTGTTGAGTATCTCAATATGGCTGAAGCTTCAAGCACAAAATAAGGAGTGAGGGAAAATTAAAATGGAAATCTATGTTAGGACCATGTAAATTCTTACTAAGATGAAGAATTTATACTTAGTTTGAAAGAAATAGGAAATCATCGAAGACATTTGAGAGGGTGTGATATGGACATTTAAAGGATTTCTTTGTAAGAGGTTAAAGATGAACTGGAATGGGGGAGAAAAGGTAGGGAGACTAGACTGGAAAAGTGGAGCAATGTGCTTCAGAACACAGTTGACCAGTAACCTAAGAAGAAGTGGTATCATTAGAGAGTTCCAAAGGTACCTCTGAGTGCCCCACTGTGACCACAGCAGCCCCAATGGCTGGTGAGGGCAATAGGTTAACAAGCTGGCAGGGACCGCTCTGATTCCCCACTACACCTCCTGTCCCTTTGGCCAGTACCAATACTGCATTCTTTTTTTTTTTTTTTTTTTTTTTAAAGATTTTATTTATTTGACAGAGAGAAACACAGTCAGAGAGGGAACACAAGCAGGGGGGTGAGAGGGAGAAGCAGGCTTCCTGCCGAGCAGGGAGCCCGATGTGGGGCTTGATCCCGGGTCTCCGGGACCATGACCTGAGCTGAAGGCAGTGGCTTAACCAACTGAGCCACCCAGGCGCCCCCCAATACTGCATTCTTAACAACACCACATACTCTATCCGCACACCCCTACCACCACCCTGTCCATCTAGACCATGACCAAATCAAGCAGGCAAAGGTATGACAAACTGGGCACTGGGGACCAGGATATCCCCACTTTTGCATTAGCTTAGCGTAAATGAAATGTTACCATTTGAAGAGAGAAAAGACAGTATAGGACTCTAAGTAAGAATTATTTTTTAAAATCCCATTTTTAGGGCACCTGGGTGGCTCAGTGCTTAAGCCTCTGCCTTCAGCTCAGGTTATGATCCTGGAGTCCCGGGATCAAGCCCCACATCGGGCTGCCTGCTCAGCGAGAAGCCTGCTTCTCCCTCTCTCACTCGTGCTGCTTGTATTATCTCTCTGGCTGTTTCTCTCTGTCAAATAAATAAAATCTTTTAAAAAAGAAAAAAATATCCCATTTTCCTGGGGTGCCTGCGTGGCTCAACAGGTTAAGCATCAGACTCTTGGTTTCAGCTCAGGTCATGATCTCAGGGTTCTGAAATGGAGGCACCACTCCCCCCCCACCCCCCTACCTCCCCACCTCCCACACGCACCCCCTTCTGGCTCCACACTCAGCAGGAGGCTGCTGGAGAGTCTTCTCCCTTTGCACTTTCCCCTGACTGCCCCAAACTCCCTCCCCCTACACTCACTCTCATAAATAGATAGATAGAAGATAATAGACAGATAGATAGATGATAGATAGATAGATAGATAGATAGATAGATAGATAGATAGATAGAAAAATAAAATTCCATTACTCTATTGAAAACATTTCACTTTTCTCTTAGTCCCTGGTTTAGGAACCTTAAAAGTATAGTAATAGTTCAGAATCAGGCATTCTTCTAACCTGGCAAGGCAGAAATGTTGATTTGTTAGCTGAAGGGCATCACAAGCTAAGTACACAGAATCTTTAAGATAAAAATATGAGTACAACTCATTAGGAAAGACTTTAGTAAAGAAAGGATTTATAAATAAAGATTTTTACCTATAACCTTCAGTGCACTGTTATAGCCTGAAAGGGAAACGAGAATGTTTTTTAAATAGTGCTAATTATGAGAACACTAACTTGAAGAAAAAGAGTTCACAACATTTTTGGATAATTTTTTTTAAATCCATCTGAGAGAGAGAGAAAGCAAGCATGCACAAGCAGGCTGAGGGACAGAGGGAGAAGCAGACTCCCTGCTGAGCAGGGGGCCAGAGACATGGGGCTCCATCCTGGGACTCTGGGGTCATGACCTGAGCCAAAGGCAGACACTTAACTGACTGAGCCACCCAGGCGACCCAACATTTTTGGATAATTTAAAACTGATCTTCACCTTCTTTCTCATAAGTTAGTCTGATTTTTTAAATTATCTTTCCTACATAAAGAGTGGAAATTTAATAAATTTGTTTTGCTAACAGAAATACAGTCGTATTCCTTCCTCTTCCTCATTCAGAAAGGCCTTAAATGGAGTCAGTAGATTTTAGGAAAAGAAATTAGAGAGTGTTTAATTAAAGCCTAGTGGCTTGGGCCCCAGGCATCTGTGATTAACAGGAAATGAAAAGGAACAAAGCTTTAATCAGTCCAACACTGCTTATTATTTCAGAAAAGAACTGGGGGCAGAAGAGTGAATGTGACTAGAGTAAGTTTTATCTTGGGATTTCCCTTATAATCCAAATGTTCTCACCAGCTAATATAACCCAGAAACCATGACGACACCTGCCATGGGCTTATCCACACAAACACTACGGAGGCTTTGTGCAAGAAGGGAAAGAGAGTATCATTTATGTGCTCTTCGTTCTAGGAAAAACTGCTTTATTAGGATAGTGACTTGTTTTTCCTGATAACTAGGATACACTGTAGAAATTTTAGAATCTACAGATTAATACCATGAGAAAAAAAACAGAAACCACCCAGAACCCCACTACCCATACATAAGAAACATTAACATTTGGTTTATTCTCCACCAATAAAGTAGTTTCTGTGCATAGTTGTTGTTTTTTCAAAAGATTTTGTAACTTTTCATTCCTCCTATCAAAAACATTTTTCAAGGGGCGCCTGGGTGGCTCAGTTGGTTGAGGCGACTGCTTTTGGCTCAGGTCATGATCCTGGAGACCCAGGATCGAGCCCCACATTGGGCTTCCTGCCCTCTCTTAGTCCCTCTGCTTGTGTTCCCTCTCTAGCTGTGTTTCTCTCTGTCAAATAAATAAATAAAATCTTTAAAAAAAATTTTTTTTTCCATGTCATGAAAGTCTTCCTTCCCAACAACTTCACACATTTTGATGGGCTTTCCATGTTTGTCAATGTGATATATAAAAATGTGATAACGTACTGCTCTGCTGAGTATTCTCCCAGTGCAGGAAGGAAACATCCCTCTGCTCCCAACCTTAAAAAAAGTCCATTTTTCCCTTTTGTGATTGCCCATTTAAGCCTATTTTTCATTGGGCATAATTTTTCACATGGGCATCTATTTATCTCTCACTGTACTTTTTCATATCTTTTGAAAGGATATAGTATATAAAATGTAGACGTTAGAGTTTTATTTCAGTTTTGGTATTTCTTGGCAATATTTTCCAAAACCGTATTGTGTGCATGTGTGTGATTATAAAAATAATAGTTGTTGTAGAAGATTTGGGAATATGAGGAAAAATATTTTTAAAAAGCTGTAACTCTGCCACCTAGAAATCCAATTTCTTTTTCATATGTCAGTGAATATATCCATTAATACAAACAGGAACTTGTAGGCAAACAGGAGTACAACAGTCTTGTAGGAAGTACAATAGTCTTGTTCAATGTTGTTCAAGATTTGTTAATTTAGAAAAATGCCTGACATGTAGCAAGGGCTTAATATTTGAGAAAATGGTACACTTCAAAATTATATTTTACACATTCAAGATAATAGTGTTAGATTTTGCTTTTTCACCTAATACATTGCAAGGAGCTTAGGAAATCATGAAATTTTTTCAAAACTATTTTTGAAACTGAATTTTATCACCATAGATATAAAGTACATTAATTTAAGTACTTTGCTACTAGGGCCTTTAATACATTTTTTTTTTCATATTACAGACAGCACCGTAATGATCATATGTTTAAATCTTCCTATAAAATTCAGATGATTTCCTTGGTACGTATTTCTAGACCCAGGATTACTGAGTCAAAGCCTGCAAAGATGTACAGGTTTTAATACATTTTGCCATATTATTACCTCAAATCATTATATGAATATACCCTTCATTTGGAAGCATAAAGATTCTGTGGAGGCCACAACTCTTCTGTGAAACTAGTACTACTATTACTTCTTACTCTAATAGTACTATTTCCGTGACAAGTATTATTTCTATGGCTAAGATGATTTCTGAAATGAAATAAGTCCATCTTAGATAACAGGAAGGGAATAACATTTTTAAGCAAACACACTCACTTCAAACCTCTCCTGAAGCAATAAGGAAAGCTGCTGAGCTGCTCTAACTAGGGCCGAGGTATGATGACAGCATCCAGCGCGCGCATCGTTGTTCTATGAGTTGATAACAGATTCTCCTTTTTTTCAAGCACTGACAAGAGATTAAATTTATCTTCACCAATGCCCTGGGTTTGGGGAGCATTTTCTTTTATTTTCCTTCATTTCAAAGACTACTTCTAACTAGATCAGACAATGAGCAAACATGTACTGAAGCCTTCAATATGTGAACATTTTTTACCTCTTATTTTAAAAACTGATTATAAGTTTATTTGTCTAAACAGTAAGTAATTTTAAGAAGTTTATTGGTCTAACCAATGAGTCATTTCCTTCACTTTACTGACATCAAAATAAAAAAAAAATCAATTTTTATTTAGATTCACTACATAATTGTATTGAAAAGTATTTGGTTCTTACTAAGCAAAGGTCAAGCATTCCTGAAATCTTGGTGTTTTTTTTTTTTAATTTTATTTGAGAGAGAGAGAGAGAGAGAGAGAGAGAGAGAGAGAGACGCCCTCCCCCCCCCCATGCATGAGCAGATGGAGAGGGAGAGGGAGAGGGAGAAGCAGACTCCAAGCTGAGCCAGGAGCCTGACACTGACCTCAATCCCAGGACCCTGGAATCATGGAGTAGGGTGAGAAATGAAACAGAAGACAGTGCAAGGGGTTCGCTCGTTCACCCTTACCAATTCCTCCTCCCTCGGCACACATCACAGCATCAGGGTCGCAACTCTCAAGGTGCAAGAGAAAAACCCAGCACAAATCTGAAGAGTGGTGGCGGGTTATGCTCCTATGCCAGCCATTTGCTTTTGAGGGGGCGGGGAATCATGACCTCAGTTGAAGGCAGATGCTTAACCGACTGAGCCACCCAGGTGGCTCTGAAATCCTGTTTTACACTGCTTAGATGCTACATTTGCGTATGCAGTTTAACAGGAATTAAATTAGCAGTTAGTGTTATTTTTTAAACTCCCTAAGACTTTTTCACTGTTGCCAAGTTGTTTTTCAATATATGCAGTAGGACCTCATTTTGATAAAAAGAAATGATAAAAAGAAATGGAGGTATGTAATATGTATCTGTAATAAGACTGGCAAAGAATCCAGAAGGCATGGACATTATCTCTTGGAGTAGCTTGGAATGCAGGCTCACACTGGGGCACCGAACGAGTTTAAGGTGTTATAGTGATGATGTCACATGTCTGCTCTTAACAAACCAATATATATGGTACTCTTCACAGAAATTTGACTTAGTCCTGTATAAAAATTACTATCTCCTCTGGAGTTTTCTGTCATAGCAATCAGTTGATGGATAAGGCGGCTCTATTCTTGTGGCTCAATCTTTCCAGGATGATTAGAGTCAGAGGCTTGCTCTCAGACTAAAAAATTGTTTTCTCCTTGCAAAAAACTGGCATGAAAACAAGCAAGAAGAAACCTTCTGAGGTCTTATTGAGGTAACGTTCTAAACAGCTGAGTTCGCATGCCTTTATAATTAAGTGTAGTTTAAATATATTCTTGTTAAAGTCACAGAGGCTCAACCCTCCAAACTGGAGGGTTTCACTAATCAACCCGATGTCTCCTGCAGTACATAGGCTGTTTTATACCGTAAGAGGAAGGATGCTCCAAACTATTCAGTTTTGCGAAGTTAAAGTGTGTGCAGGGAAGAACGCGGGCTTCTTAAAAACTATTTCGGAGCAAACTCCAACACAAACACCTTTTCCTTCCTAAGGAACAAACCTGGTTTATTTACTGGGTTAAAACTTCAACCCCCATCCTCTTCGTTACCTTTGAAACAAAGCCAAAATTGCCTTAAACTGCTCCATTTCACAACGAGGTGACAAGTGTGTGTGCGCGCTTAATTTGCGTTTTTACAAATCCCAGCGTTCAGAACAGACCATTCCTCTTTTGAAATTAAAATCAAGTGACTGAAAATGGTGTGTTTCTCCTTTTTTTTTTCTCAAATTCAACAACAGCCCTACAATCTACTTTTGAGGCACCTCATCAAATCTGAAAGCAGTTATTGGGGAAGCAGGAGAGGAAGAGGGGAAGACAGCGAGGAGTAGGGTGAGAAGTGAAACAGAAGACAGTGCAAGGGGCTGGCTCGTTCACCCTTACCAATTCCTCTTCCCTCGGCACACATCACAGCATGACGGTCGCAACTCTCAAGGTGCAAGAGAAAAGCCCAGCATAAATCCGAAGAGTGGTGGCGGGTTATGCTCCTACGCCAGCCACTTGCTTTTGCGGGGGCGCGGGGGGGGGGGAATCAATTCTCATCGGCCCCCAAACTGCGATGTCGGAGCTGGAGCTGGAACCGCAGCCGGAACCAAACCGCGACCTCCTCCTCCCCCCGCTCCCGTCCAGGCTCGGGAGCCGCCCTGCTTCCCCGAACTGCCAATCGCCCGCCGCCCCGCCTCCCGTGACGTTGGGGGCGTGGCCTGAAGGAGGCGGGCTTCCAGGGGCCGCAGGAGCTCAGAGTTCCCCGCCAGCCCAGTAGAGATTGCCTCATGGTTGGGGCTTCTATAATTCCACCCCAGGCATTTATTTAGCCTTGAAAGGCTTGGCAGTTACTTTTGGAGGGTAAAGGGATCAAATGTAAACATTGAAAATTATCGTTTTATAACCGTGAAAGAAGAAAGACCACTTTTGATTTGGTCTTTTTCACCCTCACTCAATGTAATGTGCTCTGTCCATATGCCTGCCGTGGTATTAGATGAAAACATGGGGCTTGAAAAAAATTTTTGCCTCCAAAATAAATTCCAACAACCCATTTGGGCTCTCAAAACTCCTGACCAACTCAATGCTTTAAGAAAGGAAAGGGATTTGGAAAAAGCCAGAACCAATAATGGCAGTAATTCAGACAGAAACCTAGTAATCTCTGGATACCAATTGTTTTATCCCACTGAAAAAAACCTCCACAACTCCTTCGTACTTGTTACATTTTCTCAAATGTTTCTCAAATGCGTAGTGAAAAATGAAGGAAACGAAAGGATCATACAAATGTTTCACTAACAGTGAAGGGCTCTTCCAGATTTCATACATCTGCTTGGGAGGCTTGCAAACTCTCTTAGACCAGGCTGGAGAGGCCAAACGAGTTCCTGCACCCACTGAGAAGGTGCGTCTCCCAGAAGGGAGAAACAAGTTCTGGGTGTGGCTTCCTGTGATGGCTGAATCTGGAAACCTCCTTCTGCAGGCAAGGGCAAATCTCTATAGAGTTTAGTCAACTGGGAATAAATCCAGCTTCATAGAGCAGACTGTCATTTATGTGGCCTCTGAATTCCTGGCCTTGGTAACATTTCTTGAGGTCATGGGAGTGTCCCTACCGTGATTTAAGATTAAACAAATTTTCTACCTGATAGCCAACTTTCTTGAGGAGACTTGAAATTTAAGATAAGCCGGCCAGAGTCTCCCCAGTCAGCACTGATGCTGTAATCTCAGTGGAGGGCTTTCCTGGGAGGATGCATACCAGAACAATTCAGGCAGGCAGCTGGTATTTGCAGCCTGTTCAGATTGCTTAAATCAGTGGTTCTAACCAGGTACACATCAGAGTCAACCCGGGAGCTTGATGCCAAGGCTCCACCCAAGTCAGTTAAAGTGGAATCTCTGGGAGTAGGGTGCTCACATTTTTTGTCTTTCAAGCTCTCCAAGTAATTCTAATCTGCAAGGGCTGAGACTCTCTGGCTAAGATTTAAGTTATTGTCTTAGAGAAAAATCTGCATAATATGTAAGTTAGAAAAATGCAGTATCAGAACAATGTGAAATATTTTAGAATATAACTTATCCTTATATATTCTTTATATATTTGTATGTTTTTATATAAAAACAGAAAATATGTAGTAAGAGATACATCAAAATTGTTTACTCGGAGGGGAAGGATGGAAGAGTGAGGGGACATTATTAGCTTTCTATTCGTATCTGTATCATTTGAAAAAGAAAAGAGCGTGTACCCCATTTATGATTTAAATATATCCAGTCAAGTTTAAAAATTAATACGTATGAATGTCATTGCAAATAGCACCATTAAAGTGGCCTTCAGTTTGTTTTTGCAAATGTTTCTCTAATATGTAACTTTTCTCCTGAGGGTTATTTCCACTTTATTAAAAAAAGAAAATACAGAAAAGAAAAAAAATCCATAAAAATCTTTGATTTAACACATCAGCTACCAAAATGTGACTCTTAATCTATAGTCCTTGCCAAACTTAATATATTTACTTCTTTATAATTCATATAATGTACCTATTATCTGATGAGTTTTTTTAAACTAATATTCTAAGTATATAATACAGATGTAAGGAAACTTTACCTTTTCCAACTGGAAAATTATTTGTAATTAGTATCTCAATACTAATGGCTTCATAATTAATTCCCACTAGGAAACTTGGCATAGTAGTCTAGATGCCTAGGTTTGACCTGGCTTTAAATCTTAGCTCTGTATATTTTTTAGATGAATGATCTAGGGTACCACCTCTAAGCGCCACAGGGAAAATGAATCCGATAATATCTACCATAGTGTTATCATAATTATACCAAGTCACATAGCTGCTTTACACAGTGCTTATCACTGTGTTAAGTAAATAATGGGTACTTAATAAGTGATAGTTTATTAACCCACTGACTTCTATTTTCCTTTTCTTAAACATACTCAAAGATTAGCATGGCAGCAGTGGAATAAGAATTTATCAAGAAACATTTTTATAAAACAGGGGTGCCTGCATGGCTCAGTTGGTTGAGCGACTGCCTTCGGCTTAGATCATGATCCCGGAGACCCGGGATTGAACCCCACATCGGGCTCCCTGCTCGGCGGGAAGCCTGCTTCGCCCTCTCTCACTCCCCGCTCCCTCTCTGGCTGTGTTTCTCTCTGTCAAATAAATAAAATCTTTTAAAAAAAAATCATTTTTATAAAACAGTAAGTACGATTCTTCCTATGACCATCGATACTTCTTATCCACTTATTATGTAAAAGAGCAACATTCATTCTTTCAGATCACTGCTTTATTTATTTACTTATTTTTTTTAAGATTTATTTATTTATTTGAGAGACAGAGCAAGAGCAAGAGCCCATGAGGGAACGGTGGGGAAAGGCAGAGAGGGTCTTGGGCAGAATCCGCGCTGAGCACAGACCCCGCCTCGGAGCTCGGTCCCACAGCCCTGAGATCATGCCTAAGCCAAAACCAGGATTTGGGTGCTCGACCATCTGCATCACCCAGGGTGCCTCCAGGTTGCTGCTTTAGCATAGAGCATATAAAATAATGGTTTTTTTGTTTGCCTCAAAATATTTTACATACAATAGTGTTTCTTAAAGTGACACACGGCTGACTTTCTATGATTCATAAGCAACCATTTCTTTTTCTCTGTACTTATTAACAGAGTGTGACTCAAGCACAGAGGAGGATGCTTCTCAGGACTGGCTTCCTGACTAATGTCTGGACAAGAAAAGGAGAGGTCAGTGCCTCAAGCAATAAGGGCTATCTCTTATAGATGAACCTTGATTTTAGTAATATCATCTTGCATGTTTTTTTTTCTCTTTTTCTTTCCTTGACATATTACTGAGTGTTGGTAAAACATTTCTGTTAAGCACTATTTTAAGTAGTTTACATCTATTATCTCCCTTGATCCTCTTCTTGGCCAAAACTGGAACAAACTGAAGTATGAAGGATGAGGAAAAGTCAGCCAAATGAAGGGTGAATAAAGGTAAGACTATTTCAGATGGAGGGAACATTCTGGAGGTGGGACAGCGATCACATTTGTGATTCATAGATCATATGTGACTAGCATGGAGATTCTCATAGGATACTGAAGGCTTTGATCTGATGAGGCTGGCCATCTCTGCAATGGTTTGACATTTCTGGTTCCGTATTTCATGTGTGTCCTATGTGACCATATTCAATCCTCTATCCCTTTTCCTACCGCCAGTCCACTCAGTCAATTCCCAGCCCTGAAGAGACTCTCTCAGTGTTGCTGACCCTTATGTTTCCAGACTGTGTTAGCAGGACAATGTTATGATAATAAGCTACTTGAAAACTTTAGTTAATGGAGTCCAATTAATGGTAAGCCAACTTTCTGTTCATTGCTGGGTGATTTCTTATCATTCTCAGCCAAGCCCTCCCCTTCTGACAACTTACTGAGCACCCACCATGACCAGGACAAAACAATCTCAGCATGGGCTCACCACCGTCAGTCACTAGAAGTGAGTACACAGCATGCTGAGATGGACTCAAGCACCATGAGGTGTGTATCTCAATATTCCCCCTCTCTCTCCATTTCTGCGTTGCTATGTAAGTAGTCTTCCCTTATGGGAAGAAGTTCATTTCTCTCTGATGTTGAGATCTCTAGCCATTGGCTCTTGCCCCTTCCACAGCCTTATGCTATCAGTTATTGCCTCTTTATATCATATCATTTTTTTCCTCTTCACTAGATTCTTCTCCTCAATCTACAAATATTTAATTTAGAGAAGACTACATATGTTTTCCAGAAGGAGGAGGAGAAAGAAGGTAGGAAGAGAGGGAGAGAGAGAAGAAAGGATGTTCACGGGGGAAAAAAGGAGAAATGATAGAGAAGGCTTTCTTTTGATCTTGCTGTTGTTTCAGATCAAACAATCACTTTCTCTCTCTCTCTTTACCACATTACCGAAATTCACTGGAACATATCTTAATCTCTTGCTGACTCTGAAAGCCCTTGCAATCTCATTTCACTCTCTTTTCTCCCCTGAATTTATCACTGGTCCCAGTTCCAGTTGTCAAGTTCAGTGGCTTCTCTCCCATTCTCCATTGCTCCCACTGACTTTGATGACTCCTCCCAGCTACTGGGAACTCCTCTCTTGGGGAGTGCTGGGGTTCTTCCTGGTTCTTTTCTGTCTTCTTTTTTAAATTTTTTTAAATTAAAAAAAGATAAAAAAAAAAAAAAAAACCCTTGTTTGGTTCATCTTCTTTCTTCTTTACCTTAGGTATATGTAATCTTCCAAGGAATGCTTATGATTTAGTTATGGTCTCTAGCCTGGGGCCTTCTAAACTTTTCTGCCTCCTACTGAGCTAGCTTGGTACTTCCAATGCAGCATGCCCTGCTCTTTCTACTTGCTCCCTACCACTCAATTCTCCTTCTTCCTATTCCCCCCTCCCCCAGGCTCTGCTGTGGCCAGAGCTGGGATTCAGCCATGACTAGGTAGGTCTAGCAATCTAGTGAGACAGCACACCAGGAGCTTACTGGCATGGGAGATGTAGAAAGAACTTGGAATTTAGTTATTCTAAGAGGAAATGGATTGGTCCAGTGATAATCTTAATCCCTCCTTGGGTTGGATGACTCTAGGATAGCACATTTTTTGTTTAGAATTATTTTCCCCTCTCTCTAAGTATCAGCACAGAAACTTAATTCCAGTTTGTGAAATGTTAATACCACAATGTTTACTATAGAGGTATGAAACAGGTTTTATGGAGTATAAAAGACAGAGAATTAGTTTTTCTCATGGGACAGGGGAACTAGCAAAAGTTTCATGTGGGGTTGTCACTTCAGTGGGGTTTCTGATATGCGTAGAAATGCTCTGATGGAAAAATAAATGACAGGCCTCTGGCCAAATACAAAGCAACAGATAAATAAGAAGAAAAACACAAAAACATTGGAGTATATGACACGTTTGAGAATTGTGTACTTTTGTGAATCCAGTGCAGAGTAGGGAAGGAGAGGGAGAGTATTAGGACTCCACTATGAAAGTTTTGAGCAAAAGAGTTGTGGTTAGACCCGTGCCATAATAAACTAAGGGTGCTGGACAGGATTCACACTGCAGTGTGAGAGAAATGGAAGAAGGACCTGAAGAAGGATCCAGTAGTGGTGTGGAAAGGAAGGGATGCATTCCAGGGTCTTTGCAAGGTCAAATCTTCCCTTTTAAGAGAAATGAGAAGGAACAGAGCTCCATCCCACGGTGGAGGCTTTGTGGCTGGTAGGAATGTTATTACTCTGTAGTAATGAGGTCACTCAGAGCTCACCAGAAGAGTCCTGGCCTGGGCAGACTGATTGGCAGAATCCTGGGTGCCCTATATTCAGGCTGATAGATGATACATGATTTAAATGGTGGCAGGACCTGTCATTACTCCATTGAGTTGGGTGCTTCCTGAAGTCTAGTAGTGCGAGTTCCCATGTTGAATGTAGAGACATTCCTGCCATCTACTGGGTGAAGTGCCAAATCTCTTCTCGAAATGATTTTCCTGATCAAGCATCTCCATTATAGTAGCCTCCCTTTCCTTAACTGGGGTATGTGTTGTGAGATCCTCAAAGCGCCAATAGTATTGAAGCCTATGTATACCATGTTTTTCCCTATATATGCAGACCTACAATAATGTTTAATTTATAAATTAGGATAATAAGAGGTTAAGAACCATACTAATAATAAAATAGATTATACTGTAACACAAGTTGTGTGAATGTGGTCTCGCTCACACAGTCTTCTTGTACGTACTCACTCTTTTTCTTCCCGTGACGATGTGAAATGATAACATTTCTACATGAAGAGATGAATTGAGGTAAAAGACATAGGACAGGTGGCTATTGACCTTCTGACTATATATCGGGAGGATCCTCTGCTACCGGACCACGGTGAACCACAGGTCACTGAAACCACGGAAAACAAGATCTCAGTTAAAGGCGGATTATTGTACCAGAAAAAAAAAAAATCACAATAGACAGTCAGCATGATCAGGGAGGAGCACATAGTGGACTTCAAAGGTTCTGGGGATGTTTATCATTAAGTTCAAGGGTGGTAATATAGCCAGGAGTCTACAGGGAACAAAACCAGTACGATGTATATAAATGTATATTGGGAGAAAGAGAGAGACTTGAAGGAAGTGGCTTACACGATTGGGGGTGGGGGGCCGACCCCAACCCTATAGCAGTCTAGGGACCCATGGAAGAGTTGGTATTGCAGTGTGAGTCCAAAGGCAGTCTCCTGCGGAAACTTTCCTTCTCCTGAAGGAGCTCAGGCTTTTTCTGTTGCTGTCAACTGATTGAATGAGACCCACCTACATTATGGCGGTTAATTTTCTTTAATCGAAATCTGCCAATTTAAAATTTTAAAAATACCTTTTCAGAAACATCTAGAATCATGTTTGATTAAACACCTGGGTACTGTGGTATAGCCCTGTTGGCACACAAAATTTACCATCACAGGTGGGAGCTTCCTTTTGTTGTTGTTTTTAAGTGGTGAATATACATTAAAAATTTTTGGAAAGATCAGTCTCTTCGTCTGGGAGGCTGAGGTCACAGTTTGTAGTGTAAAAGCCCAATGTTAGTGGAGACAGTTGTGGAAGACCTGGTGAGCAAATAATAATAAAATAGACTTTTAAAAAAACAAAAACAAAAACAAAAAACAGCCAAAGGTCATTTGGAATGCAAGGGAATCAAATGCATGAACTAGCACTACCAAAACAGAGGATAGGCAGGCCTTTCCCGTTCTCACACACTTGGTCTTAGCCCGCATTATCAATCTCCCACAGATTCAGAAGGTTGTTAATAAATTCCAATTGGAAGTTCAGGGTATTTGCTGAATCATTAACGGAGATCTGAAGGTTAGAATCTAGAAAATATCATAAGGATTGTTTTTGTCAATCCAACAGACTTGAGAGGCAGGAAAGAAGGCCGGTTTGAGACCCCCTGATCAGCTGCCTGCTTGCTTCTGGGCCACATGCTGGCATTGACTATGCCTCTGAAAACATTATTGCTTCAACCCACCCAGAGCATAATGTTTAATGTTCAGATTAATTTGGACCATCTGTCATCTAGGAGACACATTTACTCAACCCACAGTGAGTCCAGAGCAAGAGAAATATTTATTTCTTTGTTTATTAAAGTGATGTTTCTTAAAAATTATGCATTTATCGAAGTTCCATAAATCACATCTAATTTCAACTGCCCTAGAGAAATTTTTGAATAAGGAGCCGGGTAGAGCATCCTTTTAAAATGTCAAATTTTGCTATGTATGTTTTTTCAAAAGAGGGCACTGATGATGTTCAGTGCACTCTACAGTCCTGTTAGGTTCTGAGTACTCCTTCACTGCCCCTCGATAATTTATTATTGGTTGCATAAAATTAATTTGCTATTATTGCCATAGGGATTTTATGAGAACTCTTAATAATGTTTTTTGTGTGTGTACATTCTGTTAAGCCAGCTTTTCCTGGTGCTAGGACTGAGGGCTTATGCTCTTCTTTTATATGCTCTCAATTTGCATCACTTAACATATGCTAAAATGTCTTTGATTCTTTAAAATAATCGTTCTTTACATAAAGTAGATGAAAATAAAACGGAGTTAACAAAAGTGAATTTACAAAAGTATTGGTTTTATCTGTAAATTTTAAAAATGTCTAGAGCAGACATTATAATTTCTATGCATCATTCTTCCTACATTTCAGCATGTGAAGTAGGTAACTGTTTTACTACAGTAGGGAAAACCAAGACATGATTAGTCTTACTGAATTGTGTTCTGATGACATTGATATTATGGTCAGAATCTAGATTGGGTTTGACCACTGGTGACTGTAAATTCGGGGCCTCAGTTTCCTATTTTGTAAGAGTAAGTGGAATTAGATGCTTTCTAGGATAGTTTGGCTTCTATCCCTGTACCTGTTTGACCAGGCTCTTGTTTCCTCTTGTTCTGTTCCGTAACTTAGCAGCAATGACAACAGAAGAGCTACCTTAGAGAAATCTACGCACTTCACTCTGCATCTGAATAGTCCCATAATGGTCATATAGAAATTTCTTCTCTTTGGCCTCAAATTTTGATTTAAAAGTGTACTTACTTTGGATATACCCTGGCATTGAATTTTATTATCTCCTTTTTGATTTGTGTGACTCCATCCAACTAAATTGCTATGTGCATTTGTTTCTGCCTATGGGTATTCAACTCAACTCCCAAACCCTGCTTATTCCTTTACCAAAATGACTCTGATCACCCTGATAATGAGTTCCCTTTCTTCTGAACTCCTAGCTTGGACCTATCATGTGACCTTTGTTTTCATTATTGCTTTGTTTTTGTAATTTTAAATGATCTAGACAACTACAAAGAACATAAAGCAAATTTATGATATCCTATTATTCAGAATTACAGTTAGAATTTTGGATTTTGAGCTTCCAATTTCTTATTTCTTTAATGAAATATTATAATCTCCCCCAAATCCCAGAATACTACTTCACATCCCATTTCCAGAAGCTATATGTATATGTTGTATAACCTTCTAAGATCCATTAAAAAATATACATATATATGCTGCTCTGTTACATTTTTTATTTTAACTAATGTACATGACTATTATATAGTATGCCAATATTTAGTTCCACATGTTTTTTTAACTGACCATGTGTATATTTTTATTTTAATTCCAGTATAATTAACACAGTACTATATTAGTTTCAAGTGTACACTATGGTGATTCAAGAACTCCATATATTAGCGCTCATCAAGATAAATGTACCCTTTTTTTTTAGAGATTTTATTTATTTATTTGACAGAGAGAGAGAGATCACAAATAGGCAGAGAAGCAGGCAGAGAAAGAGGGGGAAGCAGGCTCCCTGCCAAGGAGGGAGCCCAATGTGGGACTCGATCCCAGGACCCTGAGATCATGACCTAAGCCAAAGGCAGAGGCTTATACCTCTGAGCCACCCAGGCACCCAAGGTAAGTGTACTCTTAATTCCCTTCACTTAACCATCAGTTTGCTCTCTGTAGTTAAGAGTCTGTTTCTTGGTTTGTCCCTCTCTTTTTTTTTCTTTGTTTATTGTTTTGTTTCTTAAATTTTACATGCAAGTGAAATTATCTGGTATTTGTCTTGAGCTTATTTCCCTTAGCATTGTACTCTCTAGATCCATCCATGTTGTTGCATATAGGCAATATTTCTTTTTATTACAGAATAATATTCATATATCTCACATCTTCTTTATCCATTCATCTATCGATGGACGCATGGGCTGCTTCCATAGTTTAGCTATTGTAGATAACGCTGCTGTAAACTTCAGGGTTCATGTATCCCTTCAAATTAGTGTTTTCATATTCTTGGATAAATACCCAGTAGTGCAATTACCAGATCAAAGGGTATTTCTATTTGTAATTTTTTGAGGAATCTCCATACTGTTTTCCAATCTGGCTGCACCAGATTGCCTTCCCACCAACAGTGAGAAGGTTCCATTTTCTCTGCATCCTTGCCAACACTTGTTGCTTCTTTGAACGTTATATTTTTAAGATTTAGCTCTATTCTCACAGATGACATAAATGAGTTCATTTCTTTTAAGAACATACAGCACTCCATTATATGGAGTACCTTATTTCATTTATAATTCTCTTATTGATAGACTACTACAATATGGATGCCCTCTATATTGTGGTAACTGGTTCATAAAATAATCTCCCGTATGACATCATAAGTCCTTGAGTTTCAGAGATATTTTAAAAATAATCCTTTTTGGGTGCCTGGGTGGCTTAGTTGGTTAAGCCACTGCCTTCCGTTCAGGTCATGATCCCGGACTCCCGGAATCAAGTCCCACATTGGGCTCCCAGCTCCACAGGGAGTCTGCTTCTCACTCTGACCTTCTCCCCTCTCATGCTCTCTGTCTCTGTCTCTCTCTCTCTCTCTCAAATAAATAAATAAAATCTTTAAAAAAAATCATTTTCCCAGAAAAAGATTTAATAAAAGGAGAAAATATCTTTAACCACCAATGAAAAGAATGGTAAATTGGAGAAACCAGAAAATATATACTTGAAGACATGGGTCTGAAGTTGAGAGTCACTGAGTTGAGCTGAGGAAAGGTTAAAAACTCCAGTTCTGAAGCAGAAAAGAGTGGGAGCCATGAGGAAGGAGAAGCTGCCTGATAGAAGGTGTAAAGAATCATAATGTGCAGAAAAGAAAAAAAAAAGTACTCCTATGATTCCATGATAAAACCAGAATAAGTCTCCCTAATTTGCAACACGTTGTAACTCATACTGCTTGTTGAAACAAGTGCAGTGCAAATATCTCTGTGACTTCCTTTACTGTCATAACCGGCTTGGGATAATAAGAGGGTTTGGGGCCAGAAGTTACATTTGACTAGACCTTACCCAATAAACAATGAGCTAGTTAGCAGGACCTTCCCACGCCAGCTGGAGATTATAGCTGTGGGTATTTTCCTCAGGAGCTGAAAGTTAGAGTGGAATGTGGACCTAGCATTCCTTCAGGAAGAAGAGTGTGCTGAGGATGTATTTTCTATCTCATTTGCTGGATATCAACCAGGCTTTGCAGGGAAAACTACAAAATATACTAACCATTTCCAGAAATTCCTCAAGCCCTTTTCTGGCTTTCCTTTCCAATCCCCTTCACTGCTGAAAGTTCTTTGCTGAGTCATTTCTTTGGCAATGCCTCTGGGCCTGACCTCATGGGTTCAAAATTACCTATTTATTTGACTTTGGCCAAGATTGTCTTCACATTTCTAGGCTTGACTACACTTTAGAGAGGCTGCTTCCCGACTAAACACCTGACCTCCACTTTCCTAGAATATTTTCTTTAGAAAACTTACAATTATATTTTCCCCCTTAGAGATGGAAATCTTTTAAAAATTCTCTTGCCAGTTTTACAATTTAGGAACATCTTTCTCAAGAATTTGTGATTCATGCTTCTGAAATGTAATCACCAAAGGAGATAGTAGCCCTCTCTCCGTTACCATGGAAAGGCAGGGTTTAATTCTGATACGTGCCTTGCTTCATATGGTAAATCTGTGTCCTGTTACAAAGACATAAGAAAAGTTTACCTTTCCTTTGCATAAAGCCAATGAGCACATACAGATGTCCTCTGTTCTTACTCACACACAGTCACTTAAAAATGCCCTCACTCTTTGTTTCAGTGGAGTGGAGTTCTGATCTCCCCCCTACCTGAGAGACTTGCTTAGCTATTTAACAGTGTTCAGTGCAAATTTTGCATTGACACTTCTAATTTCATATCCAAATTCAGATGAAATAGTGGTTCTTCAAGTGAGTTTTCAAGAGGAAAGTAATCAGGCTTCAGTAATTTATGGTGTATGACTTGCCATTACACTTTCTTGAGACTCTTAGGGGTTTCGTATATATTTTAAACAAATATTTGTCAATAATCCACATGTGTTTTTTGCCCTTTTCAGGCAAAAATAGCAAATATATATATATAGTATATATTATATATTTTAGACATGGGGCAGAACTCTTTTTGGTCAAGGAAGTTATTTGGGACCATCGTCTAAGGCTTTAATCTCATGGTTCTCAAATTCAGCTACACATTAGAATCACAAGAGGAGTTGGAAAAAAGTGTTGTTGGCTTCTATTCCTAGAAATTCTGACTTAAGTGTTCCAGGTGTGATTTGCTCATAGGGATTTGGGAAAACTGCACAGTTGGTTCTGATTTGTAGTCAAGGTTGTGAATCATTGTCAAAGCTTCCCACGGTGGTGGGGGGAAAAAAAGAGTGGGTTTTTTTCTGCTTTTTTTTTTTTTTTGATTTTTTTAATCACTTGTCTTTCTGAATTCAACAAACATGGGGAATCTTCTTCATGCCAGACACTGTCAAGAATACTGAAATGAATGTGTCATGGCCTCAGCTTTTCAAGGAAGTCCTAGGACAATGGAAGATGTAGAGTATAAACACGTAGTAGCCACGCAGTGCCATAAGGACCAAGATAGTGCTTTGTTCAAAGAGTTATGGAGACACAAGTGAGTCAGTAATGAACATTCTTCGGTGATATGTTTGAATTCATTAGGCCAACTAAGTGTGCATGGACGTAGCTGCAGGAGAAATAAAAGAAGGTTCTAGGCAAAAGAAACAGTAGAAATAGCAGAGTGATAACATGGGGTGTTTTGTCAAAATATTATTGGTGTTTTACCCTCAACAAGATTCCGATATTACTGGTCTAGGGATGAGGTCTGACTATTATTTTTTTAAAGCTTCCATATGATTGTCTACAAACATACACAATGAACATTGTGCAGGGCCATGGTAGTTTTTCAAATTAAATTTTGGGAATGGTCATGTAAGTATAAATTCAGAAAATGCCACTGAACTATATTTCAAGTGGTAGGATTTTTGGTATGTAAATTACAAAGCTTTTGCAAAAACAAAACAAAATACAAGTGTAGCAAGCACATTGAAAGTGAAAAATCAATCACTCAAAAACTCCCTGGAGTGACTTTAATGTGCTATCTTGATTAAGAACCACTGGCTGAAATTCTAAGAGCTCACAGATGTGGAGAATTTTCTGTACAGTGATTAAAAGAGGTGGCAACTGAGAATAGAGGTCTTAGAGGCATAGAATCTTCATCAGAAAGACTAATTGAGTACTTGACATGCCATTCTAAAAGCCAGCCAACCCCTGAGGATGTGGTGTGGATTACAAAACATTCCAGTTAAGTTCCAAAATTGCAGTTCACTCAAGTATCTCACTGTAACAGAGCAATTTCAGAGCTTCTAATATATTGTACTCTTTAGTGTTACACTGAAATAACTGTTATGTATCATCTCTGTTGCCCCTTTTAAATGAAAATGTCTATTTGTTTCAAAGATCATTTTAATGGAGAACTCAGATGGCTTAAGTTATAAGAATATTTTTTGGTAAAGAAAATAATGGAATAAGGAGATATTAAAAGCATTTCTTAATTATATATAAAGTTCAAAAAGAAAAAGACTTCCAGTTTATCAAGTTTATTCGCCAGGATGAAACGAGACATTTATCCAAGTGACTTCTAAGACATTGTTTCTCTAGGCAGCCAAATCTAAGTTTGTTCAGACAAGATTGAACACAGAACCTACCCAGTATTTACAAATTAGCTATTCATAACTTCTTTTGCTGCAATGGAATCAATGCCAATATAACATTTAAATGTTTCCTGTATGGCTATAAGATGATAATTAAACTCATTTAAACTTGAAGGTTCTTTCCTCTCAACAATTTATGGACAGGAATAATTTTAAATAGATTGCATTACAAATCAGTAAACACATCTGCGTTGCAACACATCCAATTATGATGGACAAATTAGTCAACTTCACATCATAGGATAACCTGAAAAGCAGGTTTGAACTCAGAAAATAGATGTGGAAAGCTACAGACAATTTCTTTTTTTTTTTTAAAGATTTTATTTATTTATTTGACAGAGAGAAACACAGCTAGAGAGGGAACACAAGCAGAGGGACTGAAAGAGGGAGAAGCAGGCTTCCCGCCGATCAGGGAGCCCGATGTGGGACTCGATCCCGGGTCTCCAGGATCATGACCTGAGCTGAAAGCAGTCGCTTAACCAACTGAGCCACCCAGGCATCCCAGACAATTTCTTTTATTAAAGGGTGCCATAAGCTCTGAATAATGAGTTAATAGCTTTTGATTCCTAGAACCTTTGTTGGAAATTGTACTTACTGAAGCTAATGTAGTCCATTCCTGGGTAGCAACAGTAGGGAGCCCCAGAATTTAGGGACAAGAAAAGGTAATCATCTGAAATTTACTAGTAAGATTCAGCCCACAAGAATGGGGAATAGAAATTCCCAGAGTAACCCTCTGGAACAGGAGTATTTCCTAAATCTTTGTCACGAGTCTGTGTGAAGCAATTATAAAGGCATGGCAGCTAGTAAAAAGAAGAGTCAAAGAAACAAAGTTTTTAGTTCAGTCAAGAGAAAGGATGCTTTGTCTTTTTTCCTTTTTTAAATATTGTATTTATTTATTTGAGAAAGAGACAGCATGAGCTGGGGGAGACTCAGAAAAACAAGCGACTCCCCACTTAGCAGAGAACACAACATTGGGCTCAATCCCAGGATCCCAACCTGAGATCATGACCTGAGGCTAAGGCAGACACTTAACTGAGCTACCCAAGAGCCCCTGGGGTGCTTTGTCTTTTCTTTACCCAGAAATGTTCCTGGAATGAAAAAGAACTATGATCCATTACAATTTCAAGAAAACATTTTAGATGGATTCCATTTTCTTTCATTTAGTCTTATATTCACTGAGCATCTTTCTAATCTCTGGTTAGGTTAAAGGAATTTACAAGTCAAGAGAGAACGCCCTAAGAAGAAACAATTCTTATACCCTGTGACACTATGGTTTATCAATCAGTCTCTTGAGAGGTGGCTTACACAATGAGATTTATTCTCACAGATCTAAGGACTAGAAATTAAAAATTCAGGTGTTGGCCAGTTGGTTCATTCTGAGTCCGGTGAGAGAAGGGTCTGTTCCAGGCCTCTCCTTAGCTTGGAGAGCCAAGCTGGCTTCCTGTGTCTCTTCACATAGCCTTCCCTCTAAATGTATTGGTGTCCCAATTTCCCCTTTTCATAAGGCCATTAGTCATACTGGATTATATGTACCATAATAAACTCAATTTAACTTGATTATCTCTATAGAAACCTATATCCAAATAAAGTCATATTCTGATGTATTGGGGCTTAGAACTTCAACATATGAATTTTAAAGGGGATATGATTTAATTCAAAACAGAAAGGAGAGATATTGGGGGACAAAGAGCCTTCTCCTCTATAATGCCCATCTGGTGTCTGAATGATTGGCTCAGTCCTTCTCCCCTCTGCCCAAGTCAGTTACTTTCGGGCTTTCACAGGGATGAATCAGCTCCATATTTCTCTTGAACCTTCCTTATCAAGACGCCTCACCAGACTCATTAGCTCAGGGCATGTGTGTATGCATGTGAATGTATCTTACTTTGTTCCTAGGGCTGCTTGCTACTTATACTTACTTACAATACTACTACTGGCGAAAGATACTAGTTAACCTTTACTATGGGCAAACTATATTCTAGATGCCATGTTAACACATTGTATGCAACTTTGTTATGTGGGTGGTAGTTTTAGCCCTATCTTCAGTCAAGGAAACTGAAGTAAGTAAATTTAAGCAACTTTCCCAAAGTCCCATGGCTGGAAAAGTGACAGGGATGTAAATGGCCTTCCACCGTAGAGCCACTGCAGCACACGGTTCCTCAAAAAGTTGTTACTTACACATTAGCTATAGTTTATGACTCTGTCCCTTGGCCACAGCCCAAATCTCCAACTGTCTGGGAGGACAGATGCTTTATCTTGTCTTATAGCCTGCATTTTATTTCTCTATCTTCTTTCTAGCCGGGAACCAGCCCCAGCAACAGTCGGGACTGAGAGGTGAGGAAGGCATCAGGGCTTTCAAATGAGGAGTCCGAATTCCAAGTGTGGTGTGGGGATCTCCTGAAAACACTGTTCTCAGGGCTCTTTATTTATAGTGCAGTGTTATATATAAGAACAAAGAGTTTCGATTTAGATCACAAAGTTTCCTGTAAGCTATGATTCATCAATCTTGTGTGACAATAGTGCCCCTCGAGACCCCAACTATTACACAGAATGTTTTGGTTAAAGTTTAATCTAAGGAACGACCAAAGAGAGACAAATCATACTTTCTGCCTCCCCCTTAAATGCAGGGAGGTGAACAAGCGATTGGGTGGTTATGAGATTTTTATTGTTTAAACTAAGTTAGTTACAATGCAGCTACCATACTACTGTGATTATTTCTTTCATTATCTCAATAATCATCATGTTTTAAAAGGGTAGGGTGAAATTTGAGGCTTGATGTGAGCAAGCTAAAAATAGGAGCGGAGAAAGGCTTGATATACTTGTGGGTATAAGGAGAAAAGTGTTTTTCAGAACTAGTCAAGTGGAAAGGGAGAACAGAGAAAGCAAAGTTACATGGCTTCCATGACCACGACTCTGCCTAACTTCCTCACTTTGAGGGAGGGCCATGGCGGTCCGTGCCTTGCAGAGGGAAGCCATATGAATGACCGTGATTCTGGTCTGCGGCACTTTCTCTTTCTTTCTTTTTTTTTAAATTTTTTTTTTAAAGATTTTATTTATTTACTTGACAGAGAGAAACACAGCTCGAGAGGGAACACAAGCAGAGGGAGTGAAGGAGGGAGAAGCAGGCTTCCTGCCAAGCAGGGAGCCCGATTCGGGGCTGGATCTGGGGTCTCTGGGATCATGACCTGAGCCGAAGGTAGTCACTTAACCAACTGAGCCACCCAGGTGCCCCGACACTTTCTCTTTCAAAAATATCCAACCCCCTATAAATTCCACTGATCTTTGTTCCATAGATCCAGAATATCCTTCTTTTAGCTTTTAAACATGTTCATTGTTTTCTTTTTTAGTGAACTATAATTAACCCTTGGTGTTTAGTTTCAGGTGTACAATATGATTCGATAATTCTATATGTTACCCAAAATACCTTTTGAGTCTCTCCATTTGTATCTGGTTCCCACTGCCACCACTCATCATCTAGGCCCCTAGATTTCTATAGTCTGTGCAAGCAAATTAGGTCATGTTAACTTTTTTTAAAAAATATTTTATTTATTTATTTGACAGAGAGAGAGAGATCCCAAGTAGGCAGAGAGGCAGGCAGAAAGAGGAGGAAGCAGACTCCCTGCGGAGTAGAGAGCCAGATGCGGGCCTCGATCCCAGGACCCCGAGATCACGACCCGAGCTGAAGGCAGAGGCTTTAACCCACTTAGCCATCCAGGTGCCTGTCATGTTAACTTTAATGCCTACATTACTTAGGATTAACCTGGAATATCCCCCAAACAGATTCCCCTGCTTTCACACTTCTACTCAAGAGCTGGTTTTCCAAAGTCTAACTGCTTTCCGGAGTATAACCATTTAAAAATGCAGACTAGTTCGTGTCAATTTGCTGACTAAAATTCCTGCGTAGGGACACCTGGGTGGCTCTGTTGGTTACGTGTCTGCCTTCAGCTCAGGTTATGATCCCAAAGTCCTGGAATCAAGTCCCACATGGGGCTCCTTGCTCACTGAGGAGTCTGTTTCTCCCTCTGCCTGCTGCTGTCCCTGTTTGTATGTATTCTCTCACTCACAAATAAATAAGTCTTAAAAAAAAAATCCCTGCCTGCATCTCTGACATCATCTCCATCACACTTGCCTTGCTCACTACATACAGTCTGGCCACACAGGCCTTTGGTTAATTATCTTGAATAAGGCAGGCTTTCTCCTGCTTCTGGTCTCTGCGTTCTATCCCAACTCTTGTTGCCCAGATGTTTGCTTTCACGTTTCCAACTCTTCCTTTATGCCTTAGTATAAATGCTATTTCCTGGCAATGTATTCCTTGACCACCCTAAGTACATTTCCACCATCCCTCTCTATTACATCACCCAGTTTCATTCTCTTTAGGTTGCTTCTCCATAGCTGACATGCTTTTATATGCATACTTGTTCATTATCTGAGGCCCTGACAAACCCAACTAGAAGGTGAGTTATTGTTCACTGCCTACAATACTGGAGCCATTCAAGTATCTAAAGCATGGTAGATGTTTAACCAGTAATTGTTAAAGAATGAGTGAATGAATAAATCTCCCAGGGCATGGTGCACAAAATTCTTTCTTGCTCCTTCCATTTCGAAAGGAAAAAATTCCAATCAAATAACCTCAAGAAAAAGCAATAAATTAACTCTTCCTGAATTGCAATTTTAGCTCAGCAAGCACATTCAGTAAGGTTTAGCTGAGATCTTTCTTATGTTACTGACTTACATTGCCTCCACTGCACTATATAATACTCAAGATGGGTTTTGGAGGCAGATTACATTCCCAAGATGGAGAGACACTCCAACACTGTATCTGGGAGGGTAAAGAAGAAGGAGACATTCTGCTTTCTGGAACCCACTAAACTTTGGCTAGATAACAGGTGAGTAAAGAAGGCCACTTACGAGGGAATGTAATAATTTTATTTTTTATGTGCCAGGCTAGACTTCATTTCAAGAGCTTTACATATATGAACTTATGAATGTAAATTCTGTGCTAACATTATAACCAATTACAGATGAGGGATCCTAGACACAGGAAAGTGAACACAGCTTTCCTAATATTAAATAGATACTAATTTGCCTAACTGGGTTTGAATTTAAGAAGTTTATTTCCAGAGTCGTTTCTAACTATCACTAGGAGTAAGATTTGGAACATGGAAACTAGAACACACTTAATAAAAATGGGACTGTAGGAGACAGAAATATGTTTTGAAAACCTCTTGGATTACACACGTAAGATCCTCTTCTTACCAAGAGGCAAATATTAAGCACTCTCAACGTGTCAACTATATTAGAAGCTATGTTTGTTGGGGCTCTTGGGTGGCTCAGTCAGTTGAGCATCTGCCTTTGGCTCAAGTCATGATCCCAGGGTTCTGGGATAGAGCCCTGCCTCTGGTTTCTTGCTTGGCGGGAGCCTGCTTCTCTCTCTCTGTCCATCTTGTGCTCTCTCTCCCTATCCCTGTCACTACCTGTCTGTCTGTCTCTCTCTCTCAAATCTTGAAAAACAAAAAGCTGTGTTTGTTAAAGGTTGAGTTTTTTGTATGTGTGTACTACTATTATTTATTTATTTTTTAATTTTAATTCCAGTTAACTAAAATGCAATGTTATATTAGTTTCGGGCATACAATATAGTGATCCAACAATTAAAAGTTAAGTTTTGTTACAACCAAATTCCAAAGGAAAGATCAAATTCTTCCTAAATCTAGTGTTGCTTGAGAGAGTGATCCAGACCTAATTCTATGTCCTCTGACTAAATCTTGGGCCTTGCTCTCTGTGCCTCTGTGCTTTATTTAGTTATCTGTTTTATGACTTTAGGATGTCATATCACCTCAGAATGCCTTTCTTTCCTCATTAGGGCCAGTGAAACACAGACTCAGTGCAGTGAGTTTGCAAGTTACACCTATATGACCTTGGACAAAGTTGATACTGCTTCACCGAATCTGTTTCCTCATATTTAAAAGTTGGCGTAACACCTACAACACAAGATTATATAGAGGATTCATAAGATAAAATATTTAAACTGGTTTATAGTAGATGCTCAATAAATATCTTTACCCCAATTTTTACAATACATAGAATCTACCTTTTTCTTAGAAACAGACTCTATCTTCAGTAGACTTACTAATAGACATAGATTAGCAAGTCAAGTTTCCAGATTCCTTGTTCATTAACTATTACTTGAGGGGCTCCTATGCACAAAGTGTCTTGAGAACAGAGAAGTCACAAGGATTGTCAGATTCAGCAAATAAAAAGATGGAGTACCCAGTTAAATCCGAAATTTCAGATAAACAACAAACTGTTTTCTTATATGTGTGCCCTAAATACTGCATGGGGCATAATGATACTAAAACATTATTCCTTGTTTGTCTGTAAGTCAAACTCAACTGGGCATTCTGTATTTTATGTCAACCCTAAAAGTCACAAGAGCTAAGAGGCACAGTCTAAAGTTAAACACAGTCAGACTCTACCGCCACACTGCTAGCACTGAACTTTAACAAAAACCCCAAATAGCTTTTCTGTGATTTCTCTCCTCGTCATAGCTGTTACTTTGATCAGGTGCTGGAGAATTTAGTGGGTTAAGACAGTTCCACTATCCAGAAGTGCACAATAGGTAAGAGAAACAGAAATTAAGTCTAATATAATTTAATAATAAAAGTGGTGAAAACTGATGAAGCATACTACACAGGAGAAAGTAATTATGTTAGTCTGTGGGCTATGTAAATAAATAGTATTAATGACGTCCTTCAATGTTTAGCTCAAATATCCTTTCTCTACTCTGTGCCCCGTCTCCTGGAGGTGAGAGCAATTTCTTCCACCACTGGATTTTCATGGGTGTTCCTCACTTAACAAATTTGCCACTTTCTAGTTCTTAATATAGATAGTTATTTACAACTATTGCCCCAACTGAAATATAATTATCTCAAGAAGGCATGAAAATACTACCTTCTTCTTAAGATAGTCTATATGAAGAATATCGCACACAGGTAAACCCCTACTTAACCTGCCAAATCAAAATACTTTAGTAGGAGACATATGCCAAAACTCAGGCACAATGGCCCAGAGCTCAAAATACCGCTACGCTTATTAGTTGGTTTTCAACGGAGTGCAGAGAAAGTTCGATAGAACGCTGAACAAAGTTGCATACTGCTCTGACGATCTGCAAATTTGCCTTCACCGTTACAATGGTGTTTTTAGCAAAGCTAGTACCGGAAGCAAAGGGAATTTCCTTAGTTACTGGGAAAGCGCCGGCTGTGTCTCTGCGCACGCGCACAAGGGGTCTAGCCGCTTCACGCCCGCCCCCCCCAACCCGAGAGAATCACGTGGGTGAGCCGTCGCGGTAGAGGCGCGACCGGGTCTTGTCATGTGACCGAGGTTCCTGCTCTGTACTGGGATGGAGCCGGAAGAGGGGACGCCCTTGTGGCAGCTGCAGAAGCTTCCAGCCGAGCTGGGCCCGCAGGTGAGGAGAGCGCAGGCGGTGTGGCCAGTCGGGTCTCTGGGATGGCCCGGCCTGCAGGTCCGGCTCGGTCTGATCGCGGTGTCTTCGCTGGGCTCACCCGGGCGGCCCACGGCGGGGATCGGCTAATGGGCGTGATGTCGGGTGTCCGGGCCCCTCCTTACCCTGGAGAGTTGAGGAGGCCGAGGCTCAGGGCGCCACCTCCGCGCCCCCGCTTAGAGCGTCCCCCTTGAAAAGTCAGGCTTTTTGAGCTGACTTGCGGCGGGCCGTGCTCCAGCCGGGTGGGGACAAGCCCGTCAACCCCAGGCGCGGCCCGCGACCCAGTGACTCTGGGTCGGAGAGCGAAGTCACCACCGTAGTATTTGAAATCTTAAAACATGGAGCAGTCTCTCATTTCATTCATTCATGTACTACACACCTTCTTGCTCTCTGTGCACCGGGCACAGCGCTAGGTGCTGGGGACACGCAGGGGACCTAGCGAAGAAGCATACCCTGCCCCCTTGAGGGCGACAGAAAAAAAATTGGTAAGTGCCACCAACAACTGGGCGACTTTCTTTAGGTAATGTGGTAAAGGTAGCCTTTCCCTCAAGAGGTGACATATACATTGATACTCTGAGCCTGAGAAGGAACTTGGCTGTGAGGATCTGGGAAAAGCAGCCTTGTTCATTCGTCCGGACAGTTTTGCACCGAAATCGGCCTTGTGCTGAGCGCCCATATTGTTGGTATAAGGTGAAATGGTGAATGAGATACAGCCTATGCCCCTGTGGAGCTTGCTATCTAATAAGGAAACCAAACTGAATTAACCAGTAATGAGCTTGTGGGACAGGTAGCACTGCAGATTAGAGGGGGCAAGGAGAGGCTTTGCAGAAAAGGAACATCTAAATTTCTAGGTTGAATTCTGAAGGATGAATAGGAACCAGTCAGGCTAGAAGGAAGAGAATGTTCTAGGCAAATGAGTAGCAGCTACAAGACTAGGGGAAGGAAACCAGCCTCCACAGGTTTTAGGACCTGCTGCAATTTTTAGAGGCTGAAATTGAGAGTGAGCTGAGCAGGGAGACGAAGACTGCACGGGTGACTAGGAAGTCAAGTGGCTCAGGTCTTTATATATGCCGTGTTTTTTGCGTTTAGCCTCAATACCAAAGGCACTGGCAGTTTTGAGTTTGAAAAATCAAATGTGGAGATAGTAATTACATTCAATAAGTGTCGTGACTGAACTGTGAAAGGAAGAGAAAACCCAGTGGTTGTTTTAAGAGGAAAATCTGACTGAGAAGTGGATTTTTCCCCTTTGAAAAGAAGGAAAGACCTGAAGGAAATCTGCCTGTCCCTAAAAGAAAGCAATATATGCAAAATTGAGCTTCAGCATTAGCTCTGGGAGCTGTCCTGCTTGTCCTGAGAAGTCAGTCTACTAATTCATTCTGTTGTAATTAATCCATAAATATGTTTACTCCTTCTTCTCTGTCCCACAGAAGTTCAGGTCTCATCACACAACTTCTTTACTGGTTGGCTTGCCTCTCTGGTCTCTCTTAGTCTGAACTCCTTCAGGGTAGATGCTTTGTATTATATCCTGAGTACTTGAGAGTTGTGCTTGGCTCCAGGTGGGTTCTTAATCGGTGTTCACAAGGGAAGGAATTAATGCATACTAAAATCTGTTTAACTATGTGGGCAGTTATCTGGATGCCAAGCTTTGCTGGGATGGCCTTCAGTGTCAGTGATAGGCACCACTGAGTAAGTCCCAATTCTGTTCCATTCACAATGGGCGAAGGATGGGAGTGGGAGCTTAGCCTACATAATATGATAGAGGGGTATATGGTAGGGAGCTTTTATAAGCCCCACATATAGGTCTCTTTTTCCTCTATTCCATTTACAGTGGGAAAGTGTGGGGCAGGTAGAAGGGAATAAACTTGCTTGATCTTCTTATCGTGATCAAAAAATGCCATCTTAACTCTTTTCTGTGATTTTGTGAGGTTGGAAACTGAAATGTCAGCAGAGAGTTTGAGTAATGTGCCAGAGGTTGTCAGACTAATGAGTGGTAAAGGTGGAACACATGTTTAGATCTGTTGACTGTCTTTGTAGTAGCCTTCTGCCCCTGTCTTCATTTACCTACGTGTTAAATAGGCCCATAATCTTTCCCACCGTGTAGGTTGATGACACCTAAATCTCTGCATCTAGCCAAAGAACTCTGCCCTGAGGTCAGGCTTCTGCTGAGACACCCCCCAACTATCTCAAATTCAGTGTGTCCTGTCTGAACTCCTCCTTTTTCCCCCCAGAACTACTCTTCCTCTGGTTGTAGCTTCATTTTTAGTTTGGGGTACCACCATTCACCCAGCCACACAACCTAAAATTCTGGGTATCATCCTTGGTTCCTCTCCCTTTTCGCTGTCTTACCTCTGTACGCCTCCCATTTTTGAATGTCCTCAATTATTTAGGGGCCCCTGAATTCTTCCTGGTAAACTGAAGACACGGGGCCTTTGGTCACCATCTCTCTTTTCCTTTTCTATCCTTTTATTTCCCACTTTTTGGCAAATTTATGGAAAAATAATGTGAATATGTGAATATGTTGCCTCCCTGAGGAAATAATTAAAAATAATTAAAGAGCCTTCACACTGTAAACAAGGCCTTTTATGATTTGATTCCACTCACCTCTCCAGCCTTGTATCCTGTCTTTTTTCAAATTGAACAAGTGATTTTACACTTCCATTCTATGCATATGCTATTGCTTATGACTAGGAATGTCCTTCTCTTTTATTTGAATGGTCAGCTGGTCATCCTTTTAAAAACAGCCCTTTCCCTGCTTCCTCTCTGTGCTCCTTTGTTTGTATCCTCTATAAACTTATAATATACCTCCAGTCATTCTAAATTGCATTTATGTATTTGTATGTTTGCCTTTGTTTAATGGACTAAAAGTCTGATATGGTAGAATCTTAATCTTGTTTATCCTCAATTTCTCACTTGTAAAATGGGGATAATGACAATACTTAACCTCATGAGGTTGTAGTGAGGATGAGCACACTGAGTGTTTGGTACTCAGGGCTCCATAAATGGTAGTTATTATGGCTGTTTTTGCTTTGTATTTCTATTAACTTGTTTAACAGTTGAATAAAGTGCTCATTACATATTTGTATATATGAATATAAGCATTTATAAATGAATGCATGAATGAATAAATGAATAAAAACATTCATATTCCAAAAGATAGCACTTTTATTTTTTAGTTAGAGTTCTGGGTTTTGCTGGGGGGCAGTTTGGGATAACACAAGGTATGTGTAGAGAATTTTGAGTGGATCTCAAATTGAGAATGTTCATTGACTTATGGTAATTAAAAAGTGCTCATGCAGTGCATTAGCCTTCATTTGGAAGTGGGGTTACCAGTTTCTCATTTCTATTCTGATATGTGTGGTGTTTTAGGGAAAGAGTTACTGCTTAAAATGGAGTAGAATATGGTTCGGGGAAAAGAGTTGGAAGACTTGTTGCTTAAATTTACTTCTAAATTATTTGGGTTCAGGTACTCTTATTACCAGACACAAATATCCCCTGGGAAAGAAAACCGTACTAATCATTTATCCAGAATAGTGCTGGCATAGTAGGCACTCAGTTAATGTAGGTTAAAGACATGGACCATAGTAGTGGTAGTGGTGTGGTAGTGGTGGTAATAATGATAATCGTAAGTATGACAATGGCTAGCAATATTTAAGTGTTTTATACACACTAGGAATGTGCCAAATGATTTGCATGTGCTCATTTAATCCTTACTACATTATGGAGGTAGATGATATTCTCATTTTATGCATGAGTTAACAGGCATAGAATGTTTAAATAACTTGGTAAAACTAGTTAAGTGGTGTAACTAGGATTCAAATAGACAGTTTTATTCCAAAATTCAGTGTTAATAGCTGTGTTCAGTTATATATGTGTTCGGATTTCCATTACTGATGCTGCGGTAGTGTAGAGATAAAGGAATGTAACAAAGAAAGATACTGACTGCTTTCTTGGAGTGGACCAAAAGAAATGCTGTGAAAATGGAGGTAAAAGGAAAGGAAGTTTTTTGATGCTTTTTGCTTAAAAAAAAAAGCTTTTTAGCTTTATGCTAAAAAAACTTCAGTCTGAAAGTAAGACATTTTTTAGATTATTGGTATAAATACAATAAGTAATGCCCAGATGAAACCTTTATATTCACCATCTTCCTTTCATGAATATGGGGGAAACAACAGTGTATCTATGAAATTATTTTAGCTTCTGAAGGTGGACAAAATTATAGAAAGTCTGGGATTTTTATTGGAGCTTTAGTTTTTAATTAGAATAATGTTAAAAATAGTTCTAGTTCAGCCTCAGCTGCTTTTGCAGATAACATGAACTTGTCCCAACTATATTTGTTTCCTGCAAGGAAGATAAATCTTTTTTATAAGTTTACTTATAATTCATTTATTTCCTTTTCTCTCTAGCTTCTTCACAAAATAATTGATGGCATTTGTGGCCGAGCTTATCCTCTTCATCAGGATTATCAGAGTATTTGGGATTCAGCAGAATGGAAGAACGTTCTAGAAGATATTACCAAATTTTTCAAAGTTGTAGTTGGTAAAAATTTATCTGATGAAGAGGTAACTTCACTCCAGTTTTCTGTACATTATAGTAAATAGTAAATAATTTTCAGGTTTTTCTTAAGTTAGTCTTTAAGGTACTGTATTATATAAGAGTTATCAGTAAATATATATGTGTACATTTTTTTAAAGATTTTATTCATTTGAGCAAGAGAGAAAACATTAGAGATCAGGAGCAGAGGTGGGGGGTGGGAGAGAGAAAGGACAGAGGGAGAGGGAGAAACAGACTGCTGGTTGAACAGGGAGCCTGATTCAGCTGAATCCCAGGAACTGGGGTCATGACCTGAGCTGAAGGCAGATGCTTAACTGACTGAGCCACCCAGTTGCCCCCAGTAAGGGTATATTATATAACAACAAGAAACCTTATAATTGTGGGTAGGCAAATCTGATTGTGGAAGTACTTATTTTTTATAGTCTTGATTGTGTTTTTAAGATTGTGACACATTTAAATCATGTAGAATAAAACTATAAGTTCTGTAACTGACCTATACTCCCATTGTCACAATTAAACAGTTAACATCTGGGGCGCCTGAGTGGCTCAGTTGGTTAAGCGACTGCCTTTGCCTCAGGTCATGATCCCGGAGACCTGGGATCGAGCCCCACATCGGGCTCCCTGCTCGTCCGGAAGCCTGCTTCTCCCTCTCTCACTCCCCCTGCTTGTGTTCCCTCTCTGGCTGTGTTTCTCTCTGTCAAATAAATAAAATCTTTAAAAATATAAATAAATAAATAAATTCTTTAAAATAAATAAATAAAACAAACAGTTAACATCTTTATGCATTGTAGGTTTGTGTGTTTGTTTTAGAAACAAGGCATTGCAGATATAGCTAAGTACCACCTGGACATGCCACCCTTCCCCAAGAGATCACCACTTATGAAGTTGGTGTACATATTCTGTATTTTACAATTATTTGAGCTGTTTAAACGTGTAACTTGTAAATGATAACATGTATCCCTTTTTGATTTTTTTAGGGAATATTGTGTTTTAGACTTATTAGTGTTGGTAAATGTAAATCTGGTTCATGTATTTTAACTTAGAGTATTTGATGATAGGAATTAGCAGGACTTATTTTTTCCAGTCCCCTCCTGATGAACTATTAGATCACTGCCTTTTTAATGTATAGTACTTCTACAGACATTCTATACATGTCCTTGTCCACAGATTAGCCAACTTTTCTCAGATAGACATCTTGACATGAAATTATAGGGTCATGGAGTATCTCTGTTGAATTGCTTTTGTACCTGGTCAAAAATTACTTTGGCCTCTTCATGTCTCCTGCCAATCCAGTCCATGTTGCTATAAAAGTTGGATATTCATCCTTTCTGTTGGAGGTGTAATATTCCATTGTATATATATATACCATATCTTCTTTATCCATTCATCTGTTGAAAGGCACCTTGGCTCTTTCCACAGTTTGGCAATTGCTGCAATGAACATTGGGGTACATATGGCCCTTTTTTCCCACTACATCTGTATCTTTGGGGTAAATACCCAGTAGTGCAATTGCAGGGTCATAGGGTAGCTCCATTTTTAATTTTTTTTTTTTTAAGATTTTATTTTTTTGACAGAGAGAAACACAGCCAGAGAGGGAACACAAGCAGGGGGAGTGAGAGAGGGAGAAGCAGGCTTCCTGCCGAGCAGGGAGCCCGATGTGGGATTCGATCCTGGGTCTCCGAGATCATGACCTGAGCTGAAGGCAGTCACTTAACCAACTGAGCCACCCAGGCGCCCCTCCATTTTTAATTTTTTAAGGACTCTCCACACTGTTTTCCAAAGCGGCTGCACCAACTTGCATTCTCACCAACAGCATAAGAGGGTTCCCCTTTCTCCACAGCTTCTCCAACACTTTTTGTTTCCTGTCTTGTTAATTTTGGCCATTCTGACTGGTGTAAGGTGGTATCTCGGTGTGGTTTTGATTTGAATTTCCCTGATAGCTAGTGATGATGAACATTTTTTCATGTGTCTGTTAGCCATTTGTATGTGCTGAGTGAAATAAGCCAAGTAGAGAAAGTCAAGTATCACACGGTTTTGCTTACTTATGCCTAAGGAGTAATATAGAGGACAGTAGGAGAAGGAAAGGAAATGGGAAGTAGGGTAAATCAGGGAGGGAGATGAAATATATGAGACTTTAGACTCAGAAACAAACTGAGGGTCATGGAGCACTGGGTGTGGGGCATAAACCACTGAAAATGGTTTTGGAACACTGAAAATAAATAAATACCTTAAAAATTACTTTTGGCATGTTTGTATAGGTTGCCTACTTTTAAAAAAAATGTAGTTATATATATTCATTTTGATTTGGATGATATTCTGGATGGGAGTTCTTTGTTAGATACATGTATTTTAAATACCTTCTCCCATTATGTGGCTTTCCTTTTCACTCTTAATGGTGTCTTTTTGTGAACAGAAGTTCTGAATTTTAATCAAGTCCAGCTTTGTCAATATTTCTTTTGGTGGTTAGTGCTATTAAGGTCCTGTTGAAGAAATATTTGTGCCAAAGTCATGAAGGTGTGTTTGTTAGTTTTCTTGTAGAAACTCTCACATTTATGTTACTGATGCATTTTGAATTAATCTTTGTGTGTGGAGTAAAGGTCAAGTTTACATTTTTTCACATCAGTAGCCAGTTGACACAGTACCATTTATTGAAATGACCATCCTGGCTCCCATAGAATTTCTGTGTAGCCTTTGTTGTAAATCAGGTCACGGTATATATATGGGTCTGTATCTGGACTTTTTTTTTTTTTTAAGTTTTTATTATCTATTTGACAGAGAGAGCTAGAAAGAGAGAGTGCTCACAGACAGGAGAGCAGGAGAGGGAGAAGTAGGCTTTCCGCTGAGCAGGGAGCCCAGTGTGGGACTTGATCCCAGGACTCTGGGATTGTGACCTGAGCCAAAGGCAGACACTTAACCGACTGAGCCACCCAGGCACTCCTGTATCTGGACTCTTTATTCTGTTCCATTAGTTTATTTGTCTGTATTTCTCAGTACTACGCTGTCTTAATTACTGTAGAATTAAAGCTATGTTACATAAAGTCTTGATACCTGGTAGTAGAATACCTTCAACTTCATGGGTCTCCAAGATTGCTTTGGCTATTCTGGGTCCTCTGTATTTTCACGTACATTTTAAGCCCAGCTTGTCAATTTCAACCAAAAAACCTGCTGGGCTGCCGTAGTGAAATACTACGGACTGGGTAGCTTAAACAACAAGAATTTATTTCTCACAATGCTAGAGGCTGGTGAGTCCATGCTAAAGGTGCTGGTGATTTGATTCCCTGTTGAAGGCCCTTTTCCTGGCTGCAGACGACCTGCTTGTTGTTTCTCACATTGGTGAGGGTGGGAAAGGGACAGAAGCATGCTCTCCTGTGTCTCTTTTTATAAAGATGCTAATCCTATCATGAGCGCCCCCCCACTTATGACGTATTAAACCTAATTATTTCTCAGAGGTCCCATCTTTGAATATCATCACAATGAAGGTTAGGATTGCAACATAGAAATTTTGGGGTGACATAATTCATAGCATGAGGATTACACTGAATCTCTAGATGATTTTGGGAAGAATTTACAGTTTAATATTAATCCTCCCAATCCATGAACATGGTATAACATTCCATTTATTTAGATTACTTCAATTTCTCTAACATTTTGTAGTTTTTAGTATAGAGGTCTTGCAGATGTTTTCTTAGATTTATTTCTAAATAATTGATATATTTGATGTGTTTAAATTTTGTTCTTCAGTTGTTTATTGCTAGTATGTAGAAACACCATCAATTTTTATATCTTTACACCATGTTTAACAGTCTGTAAAAATTTTATCAATGGCTTATAAAACTTATTTTTTTGGTATACGGGTTTTTTTTTTTTACATTTTAATTTTTTTTTTGCTACCTTATTGCACTGGCTAACACTGACAAACAAAACAAAGCAAAACAAACTAGTCTTATTCCTGACTTTAGGGAGAATGTATTCACTATTTTATCATTTACTGTGTTAGTTGTATGATTTTCTAGATAACAACTATCAGATTAAAGAAGTTTCCTACAGTTCCTACTATGCTGAGAATTGTTATCGTTAATGGGTACTGAATTTTATTTAAATGCTTTTTCCCTAAATTTGTTATTTTTTTCTCTTTTACTTTGTTGATGTGGTATCTTTCATTGGATTTTTAAATGCTAAACTAACCCTGCATTGCCAAAATAAATGCCACTTGGTCATGGTATATTATTTTTTTATGTATCTTTAAATTTGATTTGCCAGTATTTTATTTAGGATTTTTTTTAATCTGTCTTTGTGTGATATTGGCTCATAGTTTTTGTTTTCTGTAATGCCCTTGTTAGGATGTCAACTTTTATTCTGGTCTAATAAAATGAATTAGGAAGTATTTTTTGTTTATTTTTATTTTCATAGATATTTCAGCAGTTGAATCAGTTGAATTCATTTCATCAACAAGCTATCATGAAATGCTTGAAAAGTAGGAAAGATGAAATCAAGCAGGCTCTGTTAGAAGAAATAGTTGGTATTTCTTCTGCACAGCTACAGGATTTTGATTGGCAGTTAAAGGTGAGAATCTATGGGCATGTATGTTTTTTACCTCATTTTTTTGAATAGAAATGTTTATTCTTTTTCATAATACACATCTAAAATTTCTGTTATATTAAGAATACATTGTCAAAAAATTGCATTTTTACATTAACATAGTACAGTATAAATATATAATATGTAAAAACATTACATTGATAATAAATTTAATTTACTGGAGCTGTGAATCATTAAATGTCTTAAGTAGTGGAGTACTGTATATTAAACATCTGTTTTTGGCTACAGCTTTCTAGACTTTATGCTCTTCCTGAGATTGGTAAATATGATCTGCTTCCAGGGGGAAAATCTATAATATGCCCTTAAAAGAGCATTTAAAAAAAACATTTTGAAAAGAGACTCATGATCAGTAGGATTCATAAAGAACAATTTCAGACCAACTTCCCATGCTATATAGAGTACCTAGATCTAGATGAGGAGGTTGTGTTGAAACACATTATCTGTCTTCATTTCAGCCTTAGAAGTGCCTCATACTGTCTTTGTGGATATACTGGACAAAAATGTGGAAAAATCATATAGTTACTTGGGTCGTAGCTGAAAAAATAACCAGAACTGATGAATTTGTATTAGCCAGGAAGGAGGTCTCTGTGATTCTGGTTTTGGCCCAAACTTCTTCAATAAATATTCTTTCATGAATATTATGCTCATCAAATCTGAGATATGTTAAGTATTTATATAATACAGTCAAAGTTTAAAATTATTTTACAGCAGATTACAGTGTTTGACCAAATAAAGTAAAATAAACTGAACAGAGATAACCAAAGTGGAGGATTTTTATTTAGATAAAACCAATTTAATATAAAAGATATGCGAGGTATGCCAAAGGTAATATGTCTGAAAAATATTTAGTAGTTTTTATTTGCCAAATGTAGCCTGAGTCAGCAGTATGATGATTCAATTTTTTTTCCCCATTGGTAGAATGCAGTGTTTCAAGCAATGGATAGCTCTAATTCTGTTTTCATTTATTAAATCTTTTTAGTTAATTTAATTTAGTAGTACTTTTACTTTTGACTGCCAAACGTAAGAGATACTTAACCAAATTGGAGCCAGAACAAAAAAAAATGAACAGGAGCTTAAAGTCGTGTTACATAAAGGTGTTTTGAAACACTTGAGACTGTGTATCCAGAAAATAAAAAGTTTAGGAGAGAAATTATAATTGTCTTTAAAGGACTAAAAGTCATCTGTATGGATGGGGAATTGATACATGCTGTCTGGCTTTAGAGGCTAGGACAAAGGCTAAGGTCTAGGGTATGTGGTTTGCAATAAGATGAGTTCACATTCAACTTAAGGAGAACTTTTTTACACCTGTCAGTATCTGAAGATTATTTTAACCTCTTCTTGAGGTAGCATGTTCATCATTGATCCTATTCAAGCATAGACTGAGAAAACACTTACTGGACACACTGAGAAGGAGAATTATCTATAAGGGAGGTCATCTCTGATACTTCCAAATCTCAGATGTTATGAGTCCTGGCTTTTGAAGAGAGAATGAAAGAGGTATGTGAGGATTTGATTCTATAGTGTGCGCACTCAGAGGCCTTTTGTTAGGGAAGTAATTCCTTATCAGTCATTGTACAAGTAATGAATGGTAGAAGTGAATTTTTGCAAGTGGTAGCACTTTGAAGATTCACGTATTCTGGAGTTTTTTTTTACCTCACATTCTAGGAAAATTGATTTTTCCTTTGCCATATGCCACTGAAGCTATGGTGCTTGTTTCAAAAATTATTAGTATCATAGGTATTTGGTTCTTTTGTTCCTCTAGGATTCTCTTTAGACAGAAAATAGAAAGTGCAGTAAATGTTGAGTGTTTTTGCTGAGTGGCTCTAATTGAAAGTGGTATCTTGATAATGTATTTATCAGTAATTTAGTAGAGAATTAGCTGATTGTAAATTAAGTATCTTCATTGCACAGATTTTACCAGTGTTTTTAGTTTTATCTTTGTACATGGACTTTCATCCTCTTGGTATCTTCACCCTTCTTTAACCTTTAAGAATTCTCGGTTTCATGATGCATTGGATCCATTCAGTACTTCCCTTCCCACCCATAACTCTGCTCTGGATTTCTGCTTCTACTACAGACTTTGGACTGCTTGTCCTTTTCTCTCGTCATCTTCCTCTCTTATCATCCTCCTTTCTCTGTCTATTCCGATATACGTGTTGGTTTGGCATGGTTTTCTTTATTTCTGCCACCTTTTCCTGTACTTGACAGCAAACAGGAATATTCTTTGCTTAACATGTATTGTTAATAAGCTCTGATGCATATTTAATGTAATCTTATTTACTACTTATTAATTACTGTTTTCATTTTAAACAGCTTGCACTGTCTAGTGACAAGATTGCTACTTTACAAATGCCGCTTTTAAACCTTCATCTAGACATAAAAGAAAATGGTGAAGTCAAACCATACTCCGTTGAAATGAGTAAAGAAGAGCTGCAGAATCTAATAAATTCCTTGGAAGCAGCTAATAAGGTATTTGTTTTAATTTTGTTGTATGTTTCAAATGTTTAAGTTTTGATCGATACCCTTAGAACAATAGAAGGAAAACTCATAATTGACTTTTCATATTTCTTTTATTCCTGATATTTTATGCTCAGCACAGAAAATACCTTGTTGATATGTTCTGTATCTCTAGTTTTAGGTATTATAATTTATAATTTTAACTACTTAGTTTTGAGCATAATTTATCAAGTAGTTATTTTTGATAGAAATAGTGCTGTTCTAACAGCTACATTTTTTTGCCTCAGTGCACATTAGTGATTAAAATAAAATTTTTACCTTGGGGCTGTGAAAATAGTTGATTCTGAAATGTTTCTATGATTATTATGAGTAGTTATGATTTTAAAGAAAGAGTATCGTATTTAAATGCACAAATAAGGGACGCCTGGGTGGCTCAGTTCGTTGAGGGTCTGCTTTTGGCTCAGGTAATGATCCCAGGGTCCTGGGATGGAGTCCTGTTCAGTAGGGAGCCTGCTTCTCCCTTTCCTGCTCCCCCTGCTTGTGCTCTCTCTCTTTGTCAAATAAATAAATAAAATCTTTAAAAAAAAAGTTTTAACTGCACAAATAGAATTGCTTTTATAATCTTTTAAGTATGGGAGACAAAAGAGGCCTTGTAGTTACAACAAAAGAGGTAAAACTAACGTGTGACTAACAATTTTACATATATAAAGGGTTGACTAACAGGAACCATTCTCAGTGTTTATATAATGAGAAAAATCATATTTAGATAATAGAAACTGCTCCTGTCAGAAAGAAATAAAAATAACTCTCTGTATACGTGTGTTCCTTTCATGAATGCTCAGCATTGGGCACTTCAGTGGCTCAGTCAGTTAGGCGTCTGTCTTCGGCTCAGGTCATGATCCCAGAGTCCTGGGATCAAGTCCTGCCATGGGTTCCCTGCTCAATGGGGAGCCTGCTTCTCCTTCTCCCTCTGCCCCTCACCCCTCCTCATACTCTCACCCTCTCTTTCTCTCTAAATAAGTACATAAGTACAGTTAAGCATCCAACACTTGATCTCAGCTTAGGTCTTGATCTCAGGGTTGTGAGTTCAAGCCCTGCATTTAAAAAAAAAAAGATAGGGCCAAGAAGATGGGTCAGGAGCAAGAGAAGTTGGTTAGACTATCTGACATTGATCACTGGAGAGCAGCTCACTAGAGAAAATGCTGAGCAATTTTTTTTTTTTAAGATTTTATTTATTTCACAAAGAGAGAGCGCACAAGCAGGGGGAGTGGCAGGCAGAGGGAGAGAGAGAAGCAGACTCCCCATTGAGCAGGGAACCCAATGCAGGACTCGATCCCAGGACTCTTGGGATCATGACCTGAGCCGAAGGCAGACGCCTAATAGACTGAGCCACCCAGGTACCCAATGCTGAACAATCATGAAGGGAACATACATATACACAGAGTTATTTTTTTTTATTTCTTTCTGACAGCAACAGTGTCTACTGTTTAAATATGACTTTTCTCATTAAATAAACACTGAGAATGGTTCCTGTTATTTAGTCAGCCCCTTGTATATATAAAAATTTTAGTTGCATTAGTTTTACCTGATTTTGTCGTAACTACAAGCCATACTTTGTCTCCCGTACTTAGAGGACCCCGGACCCTGATGTCATGACCTGAGCTGATGGTAGAGGCTCAACCAACTGAGCCGGCCAGGCACCCCCCAGCTCTCCCTTTCTGAAACCCTGGTATATTCAGCTTCCGTCCGTACTCTACAGTTACTCAGTCATTTTAGTGCCATGATGACTAGTCCACATGCCTCATAGCCACATGGGTAGCCTGGCTTGCTTTAGGTTGGGGCTGAATGTCTGAGGAGTGTGTGGTAGAGCCTCATATAAATGTTAGTTGAGTCTGAACCGTGGATCCCAGCAGGCATGCATCATCAGTTACTGAGCATTGTACTTGTTAACAGTTCTCCAGTCTTCAGAGATTTCAAAGCATTTTATTAAGCAGACATGGAAATCATTCTGGAATAACCTGATCTTCCTCCCACCCCCCGACTTTGTGTTTTAAGGTGGTCCTGCAGTTGAAATAACGGGAAATGGCGGATACCAACACTATCAGATTCTACTGCTACCCTGGATGCGGCCAAGTGAATACTGTGTGTTCAGAACACCTGCCCTATACTGACCGTTTTGCTGAGAAAGCAGCCGTGTTGGGATTACAGAGATACAAATGTATCCACTTCCCTAAAGAAGAGGAAATGACATGGTTGACAGGAAATGCATAAAATATGAGAGATGAAAAAGCTATAATAGTAGTTTATATTTTCATAATGGCTGTTTTGCCTCACTTATTAAATATTTGAGAAATCTTTATAGATATACAGTTTTATTGAAAGCTACAAATAGGCTCTAAAGTAATGTAAACATACAAAGCACAAATCTACTTGAATGTTGCTTAAAGGAATATATGATAGCAAGAATGTGTATTATGGATATATATGATTAATTTGTAATATTTTAAAAAATAACTTTTAAAGAATATATAAGCTGCATATATAACTCAGGAGATTCCATATCTTTCTTCTATTTCAAAGGAAAGATTATAAAATGTAAAATTTCTTAGAGAAAGAAGCTCCTCTTCAGACATGAACAAGAAAAAATAAATAAATTTGTGTCAACAGTTTTGAGTTTATGAATTCTAGAGATTAAAATCTTTTCCCTGAGTGGGAAAAAATGAAAGTAACACTGTTACTCCTGCAGTTCTGTGTCTGATCGGGAGGGTGTTTTTTGATAAAAAGAATAGATGTCATTGTGTAGTATATATATATAGCTATTCAGATACCAGCTAAAATTAAATATAGGTCCATTTTTGTTACAGACTTTTAATATTGATGTTAATAGTTTTGGGTGTTAACTTCACTGGAAAAAACCCATTTTTAATTTCAGTTAACTTCAGAAACAAGCATTCTGAACAAATAAAAAATGTCGTTTTACTTTTACATTTTGCTTTATTTCAAAAGACTTTCTGCATCATGCAGTAACCCATGATTAATTGGTGCCTGTGACTTGTGAGCTTAATTGCTCTTTAGAGCATCAGACTGAGGGGTTCAGAACAATTATTACTGTTTCTCATCATAGAGATGCAGACAGGCTTAGAGAGCTTAAAAAATATATCCACATGTGATCGAGGCAGTGCTACTCAAATGTGTCTGTAGACTAATGCCCATCTGTGGTCTATGGACTCTGTTATAGGTCAGGGATCAGATGAGCTTATGCCACAGTGTTCATCAATATACTGCTTTTCTCACTGAGAGATGTTGATTATGGAAAAAATATCAGCTGACCTAAACCGCGTGCTTAGGGAGGTTGTTGACTTACTCTCTGTGCAAGTTCCTCATGTCATGAACTGGTAGCGGTTTGTAGGCTAGCATAACTTAATACAGATGATCATCAGCGTATGATGGTTTGACTTAAGATTTTTTTTTACTTTACTATGGTGCTAAAGCAACCTGCATTCAGTAGAAACCATACTTTGAATTTGGATTTTTTTATTTTTATTTATATTTTATTTTTTTATTTTTTATACATTCTGAGTTTTGATCTTTTCCTGGGCCAACAATGTGCCATACAATAGCAGCTGCACAGCTCCATGGTGGCAAGTAAACAACCGATACACTAACAGCCATCCTTTACCCAGACAAACATTCCATTTTGTTGTTGTTGTTTTTTTAAAGATTTTATTTATTTATCTGACAGAGAGTGAGATCACAAGCAGGCAGAGAGAAAGGAGGAAACAGGCTCCCCATTGAGCAGAGAGCCCAACGCGGGCCTCGATCCCAGGACCCTGAGACCATGACCTGAGCTGAAGGCAGAGGCTTTAACCCACTGAGCCACCCAGGTGCCCAACCGTATCATTTTTCACTCTTACTACAGTAGTCAGTAAATCACATGAGGTATTCAACACTTTATTAAAAAATAGGCTTTGTGTTAGGTGATTTTGTAAGCTGTGAGCTAGTGTAAGTGTTCTGAGCATTTAAGGTAGAGTGGGTTAAGCTCTGATGTTCAGTAGGTGAGGCATAATATGAATTTTTGACTACCTTCAGTATATGATGGGTTTTTTGGGATGTAAACCCATCATGTGGAAGAAGATTTATACTGCTTTAAGGTCCTTTGAGAAGCAGAAAATCTTGCTGTACATATTCTTTCTCTCACCACCTTATTTATCACTCAGAATATTTAGGCCACCTTATTGAAATCTCACTGAAACACTGTAAACCTCAGATATTTAAAGTGTATAATCTGGTAAGTTTTGACATAGATACACCCAAAAAAGCATTACCTCTGTCAGGATTGTGAACGTGGCAATCACTCCCAAAAGTTTCCTCTTTGTGCTTTGTAATCCCTGCTCCTGTGCCCTCCTCTCCCCTGCCCCCAACTCTTGATCTGCTTCCTATCACTTGTAGAGTTGTTCCCACTTTTCAAGAGTGTAATATTAGTGGAATCATACGATATGTACCTTTTCTTTTGATCCAGCTTCTTTTCAGTATTGAGTTCATCTGTGGTGTTACATATAACGATAGTTCATTTCTTTCTCTTATTGAGAAGTATTCAGTTGTAGAGATTGTTTATCTACCTGTTAAAGGATATTTTGAGTGTTGAAAATTTGAATGACTATTCATGACACCACAGAATCCTGTGAGCATTCTTGTGTAAACTTTTGTATAGAAGTGTGTTTCCTTTTGATTGAGTACTTTGAGGAGTGAAATGTTTCCAAAGTGATTTTACCATTTTACATTCCATACCACAGTCTGAAAGTTCCACCTCCCCTTGCTTGTTACCATGTGCTTTGGTCAACCTTCCTTAATTTCCACTATTGTAATAAGCGTGTAGTGGTATCTCCTTGTGGTTTTAATTATATCTATTTCCGTAATGACTGATGGTGTTGCCTTATGTGCAGTTTGCCATCTGTAGCTCTTCTTTGGTGAAGTGTCTGTTCAGATCTGTTGCCCATTTCTAAATTGGGTTTTCTTACTGTTGAGGCTTGGGAGTTCTTCATAGTCTGGATCAAAGTCTTTATCACATATGTGTCATGCAGGTGTTTTTTCCCAATCTGTGGCTTTCTTTTTCTTATAAAAATTGATTTTTTTAGAATAGTTTTAGGTTTACATAAAAATTGAACAGGTAATACAGAAAGATCCCATATACCCCACATCCAGTTTCCCCTATTATTAACATGTAAGTGTGGTACATGTGTTAGAATTAACAAATGTCAGTATATTCTTATTAACTGAATTACATAGTTTAATCAAATTTCCTAAGTTTTTACTTAATGTCCCTTTTTCTGTTCTAATACTTCATATTATTTAGTTGACCTGTGTCCTTAAGCTTTTGTTGTGATAATTTCCCATACTTTTTTTTTTTAAGATTTTATTTATTTGACAGAGAGAGTGATCACAAGTAGGCAGAGAGAGAGAAGAGGAAGCAGCCTCTCTGCTGAGAAGAGAGCCCCCTATGGGCCTCAATCCCAGGACCCTGAGACCATGACCTGAGCCAAAGGCAGAGGCTTTAACCCACTGAGCCACCCAGGCGCCCATCCCATACTTTCTTTGTTTTTGATGACCTTTAAAGTTTTGAGGAGTGTGAGTGAGGTATTTTGTAAGATGGCCTGACATCCTACATGTTTTTCTCATGCTTGGGATTCTGGGTTTGAGGGAGGAAAATCATAGTGGTAAAGTGCCATTTACATCACATCACTTTGAGGGTACATACTGTTAGTAGAATTTATGATTTGACATTGGCCTTGCTCACCTGGCTGAAATAGTTTTTCTGGTTCTCACTGTGAAGTTACTCTTCATTTTTCCTTCTGTCTTGTACTCTTTGGAAGGAGGTCACTCAGTGTGGCCCATATTTAAGAAATGGGAAGTTGTGCTACCTCTTGCTGAGGTCAGAAAACCTATATAAACCTTTTGCAAATCTGCCCAGATTTGTCTCTTCTATTTTTTAATTTATTTAATCATTTATTTATATAATATAGACTCATGGATGTTTATTTTGTCCTTTTGGTTATAAGCCAATACTACTTATTCAAGTTGCTCCAGGTTTGGCCATCAGGAGCATTTTCAGTTGGCTTCATTGTCCCATTGACACAGCTCTATCACTGAAGGTAGGTATTTATCCATTTTTATATTTTCTTAACTTTCTGGCAATACAAGATTATCTGGGCTCATTTTGTCTGTTTCCTGCCTGGTTCTAGAATCAGCCATTTCTCCAAGAAGCCCTGGTTCATTTTATTGACAGAACAAAGAATTAAATGTAGGTAAACTAAGCTGTGTATCTGTACATATCTATAAATATTTCTTGATGTAATTAGCTGCACATGAGTTCATCTTAATGTCTTCAACTCTATTCCATTACCACATGGATCATCCTTACCTGCTACCCTTGTCTGTAAGTTTACAGTCCAGCAATAAGAAACGTGACTCCAACCATCCACTATCTGTATATGTGTGCACGCACACACACATATTTATGGTAGTATCTGAGTTGTTAATCCATGGGAAACAATTTTATCTTGGAAGGAATTATGTGCAATTCTTTTGCCTTTAGTCTTACAGACTTCACTCATTTCCAGATTTACTTAGGTGAGTACCAAACTCCCTGCAGTGAGGTGGTTTTATACATTTGTAATGAAGTTAGATTTTTTTAAATTTTTTTTTAAGATTTTTTTTTTATTTATTTGACAGAGAGAAACACAGCCAGAGAGGGAACATGAGCGGGGGTGGGGGGTGAGAGAGGGAGAAGCAGGCCTCCTGCTGAGCAGGGAGCCTGATGCAGGACTTGATCCCAGGTCTCCGGAATCATGACCTGAGCCGAAGGCAGTCACCCAACCAACTGAGCCACCCAGGCGCCCCAGATTTTTTTTTTTAACATAGTCTGTATTCCTCCTGGGACTGCCTGACTACCTAAATGATTTTTTAAATTTGCAGACATTAATTTTCACTCTGTGTTGAATAGTCCTTGTTTTGGTGAATGCCTAATGTCATCAATCCACTTTACAGAATAGTTCAACACCCTAAAAATCCCTGGTGCTTTACCTATTTATCCCTCCACCTTCCTCTGAACCCCATAATCAGTGAGTTTTCTTAATATCTTTATCGTTTTGCCTCTTTCAGAATGGCATATAATTAAGATCCTACAATATGCAGTCTTTTCAGATTGGGTTCTTTCACTTAGCAATATGCATTTAGGGTTCTTCCATGTCTTTTCATGGCTTGATAACTCATCTCTTTTTTATCCCCACATTATATTTCATGGAAGAGATGTGCCAGTTTGTTTATCCATTCACCTATTGAAGGAAATGGTAATGCCCAGGGGTATGATTGCTGGATCATATTTTATGACAAGTTTAACTTTGTAAGAAACTACAAAACTTTTTCAAAGTGCCTGTACCACTTTGTATTTCTTTCTTCTTTTTTTCCTTGTGGCAAAAAACACATAACATGAAATCGCTAAACAAATTTTAAGTGTGTAGTTCAGTAGTGTTAACTCGCACATTGTTGTACAGTAGATCTCTGGAACTTTTTCATCTTTTCTCAGTGAACCCCTCCCCAGTGAACAGTAACACCCCATTTCCCCATTTTCCAGCCCCTGGCAGTCACTGTTGTGCTTTCTTAAAGAGTTTGACTACTTTTGATACTTCATGTAAGTGGAATCATGTAGTATTTGTTCTTTAGTAGCTAGTGTATTTTACTTACCATAATGTCCTCAGGGTTCATTCATGTTTTAACATATGACAGAATTTCCATTTTGGGGGGCTAAATAGTATCCCAATTTATGTATATACCACATTTTCTTTGTCCATTAATCCACAAATGGACATTCAGCTTGTTTGCTCTTGGCCATTGTGACTAATGGTGTAGTGGGCATAGAGGTGCACATATCTCTTCATGATCCTATTTTCAGTTCTTTTGGATAAATACCTGGAAGTGGGATTACTCGATCATATGGTAGTTCTATTTTTAATTTTTTGAGGAACCTCTATACAGTTTTCCATAGTGACTGCACCGTTTTCAGTTCCCACTAACAGTGCATAGGGGTTCCATTTTCTCCATATCGTTGGCTGATACTACTTACATCACAGATACAGAAATACCCCTATTTTGTGTTAACTTTATATTATCTATAAATCTTATAGCAAATCCTAAACATATAACATATATAATATTTTTCTGAAAATACTAGGTGGCCATTTATTTCTTCCATTGCACAACATAGTCTCCTGGAAATAGTAGCCATTATAGGATGTCTCTAAAATTCTTTGTAGCTCTGCAAGGCTGAGGCTCTGCTGATGAAGTGTTGATTTCAGGTACTTTGCTGGCTGAAGGTTAAAGTTGTTTTTAGGTTGGAATTTAGATTGTCATTGAAAAGCTATTCTGCTAACCACCAATAATTGATAGATGAACTTCGCACCTTTAGTCTCTTCATTATTTTATTGTCAACATATTACTTCTGAGGGGAGACAGTGAGTTTGGAGTTTGGAGGGCTTCCAATTAGGAGAGACTGACAAATAGCCCAACTTTAGTATTCATATTTATAGTGGAGATTTTTTTTTTTAATGATTTTATTTATTTATTTGACAGAGAGAGAGAGATTACAAGTAAACAGACAGGCAGGCAGAGAGAGAGGAAGAAGCAGGCTCCCTGCTGAGCAGAGAGCCCGATGTGGGCTTCAATCCCAGGACCCTGAGATCATGACCTGAGCGGAAGGCAAAGGCTTTAACCCACTGAGCCACCCAGGCGCCCTATAGTGGAGATTTTAAAAGAAATTTGACATAATGCACCTCACAAATGGATGCTATTAAAGTCCATTTTAGGCATCATTTGAATACAAGGATACTTAATTTCTTCTTTTTTTCTGATATATAAACACTCCATATGTCAAAATGTTTGTAAGTCATGTTATCTTAAAGAATTTTTTTTCCCCAAAAATCAAAATGGTACAGAAATAAGCTCCTGGAAAAGTGCTGGTACTTTTTCCCCAACCGTTGGGTAATACTGCAAAGAATTCCTTCCAAATAAAGGGATTTTGCTATGTATTAAATTTTACAATAAAGGCTCTGAAATGCTAGATCCAGAATTCTAAACATTTTTACGGATTATAAAAAGATATGCCTGAAATCTTGCATGTTACTGAACATAGTACAAACTAAGCTTTTTATATGTAGGCATTTTCAATTGAAAAAAAGTTTTATTTGAGTTTTAGGAATAAACTAACATAAATTGTACATACTTACAGCAATAAACTACATTTCAGAAGCTGCACATCGGCTTTTGTGAGTGTAGCTGATGGTTTTTGACACCAGCCTTCAAATGTATTTTCTTTCTGTCATTTGCTGAAACATTTAAAATCGTGTAGTACCAGATCAAAGAAAATAACAACTTATTTTTTTAACAAAGCCACACTAGTAACAAAAATTCCAAGCGAACTGCAGTCCTGTAACTGCTGGAGTATCCTTGAGTCTGAAATGGAGAACACAAGCATTTCTTGTGTCCATACCTGATTGCTTGTAAGTTGATTTTTTATTTTACAAGAATACATGATTACTCAATAAGAATAGAAAAAAGGCCATGAAAAGTAAAAAGGTCAGGAATCAGAGGACCCTGCACAGTTTCTTTCCGCTGGTTCACTGCTTAGAGGGAGATCTAGTTCTTTGATGTATAGAAATCACAGTCTACGGGCTTCATGGATTTTGTCCCCAGATAGTTTTTGAGATAGCGAAGCTGTAACGTCACATACTTGAAGCATGTAAAAAGGGAATTGATGAAACGGTTAGAATATTTTAATCAAATCCCTAACAGAAAGATTACAGTCGAACACCCTGTATGAAAGTTTGGTTTCAAATGTTAAAAGCAACCACAGAAAAATCTCAAGTTTCACGAGACAGAATAGCAGTTTCAGTCAGAAAATGCAGCATACATTGATACAAAATAAGAACTGGAATTATAAAAGTAAAGAGTCCACCTTTCTTTTCTTGGTATTTTTAAAACCTTTCCCATTTCATTAAAATTTCTGTTGGTTTCCAGAAATACTTATTCTTGCTATTTAGCTCCTCAGGTGATCTGGTCAGTATACAAAAGTATTACCTGCTTACGTAAGAAAGCAAATGCTTATGTCAAAAGAACATTAATATATTGTATTTTATGTTTCTTTGCAATTAAAGCATTTCTGCATGCTGAAAAGTCAAGAGGGACAAAGGGATTATTTTATTTACAAGAACTGTGTGATACCAATCAGGATATGAATTAGCTAATTCCTGTTTGGTAGGAGGGTAAATAGACAGTTCAGCAAATTGATTAGTAGAGATTTTAAAACAAGGGATAAGACATTTAACATATTCTAACATATTTGGTAAGTTAAGCATAACAGATTTTGAGAGGCAACATAAGGTATGAATTTTTGTGTATAAGTAGCACCTGCTTTTAAAGCCCCAGCTATTTAGGACAGGGTGCTGTGAATTAAAATAGCAGGAGACTGGTTTGGAAAGTTTTGCTAATTTTTTAATTCAATCAAGTTTCAGGTGGTGCCAAAAAGGTGTTTCATTGCTGGCAGGATAGAAATTTCCCCCACTCTTTAGCCTAATGAGTTCTGCTTTCCTGAACCTCCTGCATCACTGTCAAAAGATCTTTACTGAGTCTTCTTGGGTAAAGTCAGGGGAATGAAATAATTATTCAGAGATGATAGACAGCCAAGAGAATTTTTCAAGCAAGCCACCCTAACCCAGATGTGTTTTTCTCAAAAAGTTTTATTTGTATTTACACAATGTCAAAGTTTCCAATTTACATTTCCATTAACCTTTTAAATGACAAGACAGTATTTCACAGTAGCCGTTAGGTTCCCATCACAATGGCACAAAATGCTGCCTGGTGGTCAGAAATAAAAAGCTTATTTAAAGATGTCAAAAATTTTTTAGTCCTTGTAAACATATCATTTAGAATTTCTGAAAACCTCATGCAACCTTGACTTTGGAATAATGCCACATGGTAGTTTTTACCAAGAGGGTTACTGGCCCTCTCTAAAATGAGTTGAACAACACAGTCAATAAATATATGCATATCTAATCATGAGCATTCCCTACTTAGTAGTGGATGTTCTGAATATGAAATATCACTGTATTTATAATTCTGCTTTCCATGACACTGCAGTGAGCTAGAATAATCAAGGGGCTTCCCTAAAAATGTCTCAGGAGCATTGTCGCAAAATATAAAATATTTCAAGCTTTATCCAGTGAGTATTTTAAAAAGATGTAGGAAACGGATTAACATGAGTCGATTAGCTTAAAAAAAGAAAAAGATACACTGCAATTCAATGTATTTGGGGGAATATCAAGTAGAAAAATACGTTATCTAGTAAAACTGGGGTGGCTGGTTGCCACTCTGAGGTAAGGCTTGCAAATGATGTATTTCTCTTATGCAAATTTGTAAATAATATACATAACAGGAACACAGGAAAGTTAACAATTGAAAGGAGGGGTGCAGAAAAGGTATTTCTCTGTACAACTATTTTACGCAGTCTTGAGGGACAGTGAAGAACTAACTGCCCGTCCCTCTCTACCTCTCTCTAAACCTATTTATTTCTTGGCAGAAATGAAATTTGGTGTGCAATACCATCTAGAAGTATTCTCTTGGAATTCACATTGGAGTGTTCCAATTATGCAGTGCAATCCCAACTGGGAGAGTAAACACCTCCATAGAACCTAGATTCAGAAGGCTTTTAATAAGGCAAATGGGAGTAAATGGGTGAAAAGTGAGACTTTGAACAAAGAATTTCCTGTTTCCATAAAGTTAAAGGAGTAGTAATCAGCATGGAAAGTTCAACTGTGCCAGAACTGGCCAAATCTAGAATGATATTACTAAGATTCAGTCATGAGCAATGGTGAAAAATCTCCATCATCACTTTGCATGGACCCAACTGTAAGTCTGACTACATTTTTTTACCCATTTAGAGGTTATACACATAGGCTCTATGGAACTAAAGTAACTTGGGGGAGGGCACGGGCGGCTCCCCTTTCACATGGTGTTTTTACCTATAATCCTGAAGTTCTGCCCCTTACGAAATTCTATTTTTCTGTTGCTACATTTACCAATGTAGGTCATTTATAGACTCTCTACCATGACAAGATCAATAGATGCTTTAGGCAATACAGAAGAACTAGAAAATGGAGCATTTACCCCTAAGGACCTTACACTTTACTTAGGGAGGGCGATCATCTATTTGCGAAACTACTGGAAGATAACACAAATTCAGCATCCATTATTACTGACTTAGGGACCACAAGAATCGAGGGAAGTGCTGGCTGGAGAGTGAACAGAATACCGAAGGTTGCTCATGGATGGCTTTTTGGATGATGGTGGCTTGATTCATAATCCATCCATTGAGGAGGGGCTAGGCAAGAGGAAAATCTGGGCAATGGAAATAAAACGTAAAACTTTAAGTCCAGCAAGGAGAACATTCTGAGATGAGAAAGGGCTGTCTTTTCAATGGGCGGGTAGGAAAGACCTGAGGAGTAGTTTGCTTGAGGGTGGATCAGGGGAACAGTGAGAGAGAAAATGAGCCTGAGTGATGGAGAGACTGAGGTCAGACTTAAGTGATTCATAGGGAGTCAAGGCAGGTATTTTCTCCAACGTGTTAATATTAATTTATCAATATTTCCCATACCCACCAGGTATGGGGATTATCAGACCCATAATTAGTGTGACTACATAATTGTTATCTAAATGGACAAATTTGAGAGTGAAATGTGGCTCAACTGGTAATTACACTCTGGGACTGTCTCAGGGAAACTGGGCCATGTGGTCCCCTAACAGTAATGTTATCCCAAAGAACTGGGACTCACCTCAGGCTATTCAGTTGTTATGTGAACTATTCCTTCTATATTTTCCCTCAAGAGTATAATGAAAGGCTTCTGTGTGTCTGGAGGTGGGGGAAAGGGCATGGGCAGAGTGGAGGAACAGAATAAAAAAAGAACAAAAACATTTACAGAGCATAGTATCTAGATGTTGGAAATGGAAATTGTTCTTTTTCTTTCTACTCTCCTCTTACCTTGGAACCACCCCAAACATGGATCATCAAGGTAAAAAGGATTAGATATAGGCAGTGTGATAGAGAAGACAAAGTTTTGCGTTTGCAGACTGAGAAAAACAAAACAAAACAAACTCAGATCTAGTACTAACTCTGTCACTAACTAGTTATCAGATCTGGGGTAAAGAACTTAACCTATTTAGCCTCTTTTTCCAGATATTGGTATTGTCATCATAACCAGAGGGCTGTAGAGAAGATCAAATCATGAAATTATCTGTAACAAAGTGTTTTCTGATACCTTAGACCAATGTGTGACAGTCACAATTGGGTATCTATCCAAAAGCCATTCCTCCTTTTTGTTAACATATTCTATTCCCCACCCCCCCCCCCCAGGTATTGGGCAACTCACTAGGTCAATATTATAAGCTCATCATGATTATTTCATTCCTCTTGCCAGTGACTAGTTCAGAAAGGGTTGTGCAACCCAACCCTAGCCAAAGGAACAAACAAACAAACAAAAAGATGGCTTGGAGAGTCTGGGGGGAAAGATTCCCTGACTCTTAAAAAGAGACCTACGCAGGACTTTCCCTTGTTTCTGCCACTTGATATGTGTGCATGAGTATAGCCATGTTGCAGCCACAGTGGGTGCCGATAACATAAGAACTGGTCCTGGGAAGGGGCCTGGGTCCTGATGACAGTGCTATTGAAATAATTAAGCCAGTAACCACCCTACTCCTGCACTTATTGTTATAAGAGCTATCATTTTGATTGCTGAAGTTACTTTTGTTACTTGTACCTGAATGAATCCAAATCGCTATACATCTTAGCAAGTATTCATTTCAACTTGGTGAGAACTTGAAGACTTACAAGTCTTCCTCTGTTTTTAAAAAGGTGACATTAAATATGAGCCTATCTCAAGATATAAAGAATGAGAAACCTGAAAAAGAAAACTCTAAGCTCACTACTTGAAGAGGAATGATGAGCACATCTGCACATGGGAAGTTTGAAATGAGAGGTTATAGAGGATGTGTGAGGTCAAGGGGCAGAATATTAGGCTAACTTTACAAAAAAGCAGCCATCTCATTGGTAGACTGGCCTACAATGGAAAGGAGGAATTTTTAGGCATTCTCCTAACAATTCTGAATGGTTGGGGTTGGGGGGCTCACAGGAGAATCATGGAAGTTTAGAGTTGGAAGGTATCTTTAGAAAAAGGGAAGAAGTTAAGAATACCAGTGTGCAGGAATCGCATTGGGGATCAGGCTCAGAGACTGGAATGGGGAGGGTGCATGCTTTAAAAATATGAATAGCTAGGAAGACTGAGCTCAATAAAGTAAACTTCCAGTTTCATCATGGCTTTGTCTAAAACATTTGGCAGACCTAACCAGTTACGGGAAGGAGGTGTGGTAAAGTGGGGCAGGGAGAGTGAATAACAAGTTCTAAAGACCTAGAATCTTTTCCAGCCAGGTGGGAGGCCGTCCCTTTTCTGAGAGCTCAATCAATCCTACCTGCTGCTCCACTTACAGAGCACAGACAGTGGTGGGGGCCAGCCCTGGGGGCAAACGAAGGCCACTGCCACAGTGTTTCTGCTTAGATGCTGCCTAGACCTAGGCTTTTCCACTCCCGAGGGGGTATTTCAGGGCTTTTCCTGACTGAGGTGCAGGGAATGGCCTAAAGGAGCTGTATCTTTCAGAAATCTAAAAATAGAGACCACTCTGATTTATGTTATCTGACTCCAGTGCCCTTGGAGGGAAATATTGTAGTGTAGACCATTACTAAATTGTAAAGTAATTTATCTTTGCCGTTTTCCTGGAAGTTTATTTTAAATTTCTAGGTATTGTAACTTCTAGGTATTGTAATAAATTGTAAATTGTAATTTACAATTATTGTAATACAGTACAATTAGATAGAATACAATTATTATAAATTGTAATTTACAATAATAAATTGTAAATTGTAATTTCTAGGTATTATAATAAATAGGTGTTGTATTCAGTGTATGTTTAAAGGAATTTGAACAGGTACTGAATTCGATTCACTTGACACCGGATGGTTTACTCTGATGACTTACTCCCAGAGACTGACAACAAGGAATATTACTGGATTTACGGGGCTGTGTTAGCAGAGGCAACAGTACTCCTGTATCTTTCTAGTAACTTCCCGCACAAATGAACCTCTCTAAAATTCCCTTTGAAATGTAGCTGTGAACTTGGTTCCCCACTGGTGGAAATTTGGGACGGAACTTGGAAGTCATCCATCCGGTGGCGTGTCAGAACCGTACCACTGGGCAATGGTAGAGGCAACATAAAGACCACGTCATGCACTCCCAACTCCAGGGTGTCTTCCATCCACTATAATTTCCCTCTCTTCACCATGCTGCTCATTTACTGTTAATTTTTTAAAGTTAGTCTTCATGTTGCTTGGTATATGTTTAGAGGACTCTTTGTTCTCTAAGTAGAGGAATGCTGTTCGGAGGAAAAAGATGTTCTATATAATTTTATAGGAGTAATTTGGACAAGCCTGCATTATGACTTGTCTGACTATATTTAATGCCTGCTAGAAGGCTGAGGGAGAGTTGGTGGGGTGATGCATAGATGTGGAATCTGTAATAGGAGTAAGAGAGTAACAGCATATGGCGGTCAAGTTCCTAGAGGTTGGTCTGTAACCAGTAGCATACGAAGTGAATGAAAAACCGTTCTGGAATAGTGATGGGTTTTTAAAAGGCGTGCAATTAAGGCTGAAGGAGGGCATGAGGAATGAATTTGATGGACAAGAGCTGATACAGTATGAACTCACCATCTCACAACTGGAATGTCAGGGGATGTTCTTGTCATTCAACTTTGGTGTAGATAATGTGGATTTTCTCAGGTTTGAGCTAATGATTTTTACTTCTACTTTATTTTAAATTAGGTGGAAGGAGACAAGGTTTATGTAAACATGTATTCTTGACATATGGGACAGAAAGGCAGAAAAGAAAAATAACCCAAAGCAATTTGGATGAGGCCACCATGATTACACATGTTCCCTCTGAAGACCTTTAAAAGTAAAAGGCAATAGGACTGGGAATCTGGGGAAGATTATTAAGATTCATTGTTTTGTGAATTGAAAATACACCATAAAGTACAAAGAAGCTGAAACTTTCAGCTATGCAAGGGCAAGATAACTTAGGAGGTTTGGAACGAGGAGGAAGAAACATGAATTGATTCCATTGGGTTAAGGCAGGAGGCAGGATGGGATTCGGTGCTGGGAGGGAATGAGCACGAGAGAGGTAATTTATTTCACACACAGCCAAACCTGCACGGTGCACACACATATCGTATTTGAATCATTTTCACCTATAAAAAAGTTATGTTGGAAAATGTCCCCCCTTATTCTTTCTCTTCAAAAGGAAACCCAGGGAGAGGTGAAAGCCAGATGGCAATACTGAGTGCTCTTATTCATCCTTTGGCTTCTAACAGGAGCTGTTTTAATGACCCTGTGTACCTAAGGCAAATGCATCATGTTATTTGGCCTCTCTTCTCCTGATTTATTTTTCTCTTGTCTTCAAGACAGGATGTGCAGGTTGAGTCATTATTGAGAATGGTTTTCTTTTTCTTAATTTCATTCCTTCCTTTCTTTCTTTCTTTCTTTCTTTCTTTCTTTCTTTCTTTCTTTCTTTCTTTTTGGTCTTCTTTCAGGAGAGAATGGTTTTCTTTCCAACTGGTTCACCAATATACCTATTTTTCCCCACATTGATTTCCTACCGAAATCTTTGTGATGAGTGCTGGTTCCTCCAGGAGGTGCAAGGTAGCTAGTGGCCAATCAGGAATGAATGTGAGACCCTTGATGTACCAGACTTTTTGATTAGGAAAAACAAAACCAGACGGACAGACAACTGTTAGACCTCTTCTATTCAGGTAAGGAAATTCTTGCTATCAGAGAAGTAAAGGTAAACTCAAAACTCTCTATTCTTACCCTTCTAGAAGCTTAGTATTTCCTGGCTTATGATTCCTTTAAAATGTGGCTTGTGAAATTGCAACCTTTAACAAATAAGTTTCTGTCAGTCTAGTTGACTTCTGGTTATCTAGAAAAAGTATGATTAGAGTAAAAGCACAGTGTATTCTGGATCTAGAAATTGACTGACCTTGTTAGTTCCTACAGGTCATTTTTCTTATTTGATTACTGATGGACACTAGTTGGCACATTTTGGAGACAAAATGATTCTCTGGGTACATAAAATCCTGGTACAAAAAGCCCTACCTTGCCAAGTTCTTAACTCCAAGAAAGACATCGTGCACTCTAAAAATGTTACAAAGAAACCAATCTATGTCGCAGCTTGCTAACATATTCCTGAATTTCTACAGACACCATCACCTTCTCTGGGACTGCCAGCTGGCACGAAAACATCGTTTGGCTGAATATCCCACCCTTCTGACGTCTTTTTCAAGAATACCAGGACTTGGGAGAAATACATGTGAAAATATTTAATTACCAGATTCTAAGTTTAACTAGCACATATCAAACACAACCTCAGCCCCTGGTTGAAAAATACTTGCTTTAATTGCTAGTATCTCTCTTTACCTTTAGAAACAGTAACAGGAGTACCTCTGCATCTTTGAGGGATGAATCAACCCGAATCTGCCCATTGGTGTTTCAGTGTTATCTGCTGTCTCTTCCTTTTCTCCTTCTCAGCATTTGGACATTGGACCATGTGTTTACCCTCATCAAATCTCATTAAAAGTTCTGGGAAATATTGTGGAAGGAAAAAAAGTTAGAAACTAGAGCTATTGGTGCAAAGGAAGCTTTGGATTACCTGTGCATTTGGAACATCTCTTCCGTTCCTGACCCCTCAACAGCGTGGAAAGTTTGGTATTCCGATGTATGAATAGCCATGAACGACTGATACAAACACGCCTACTTTTCACGACACAGTTCCAGAAGCAGTTCGCTACAGTTCCTGCCTCTGCGGGCACGCCGTCCCTGAGCCCCACCATAGTGCAGCTGTCTCAGCAGCTACTGTCCCTTTCCGCGGGGTGGGGGCACGAGGCAGGGGGCACAGACGCCTGGCAGAGTCACATAATCACAAACACAAAATGGCAGAGAAAGAGCAAGAGCGAAAGAGATTGGTTTGGGCCCAAATCACTAGTTGCTTCACTTCGTGAATAAAAGCAAGTGCCTTAGAAGCTGACATTATTTACAATGCTTGGATTGTTCACACATCCACCCAAAGCCGAGGACCACCACGCAACAGGGAACAATTCAATGAACTATGTACAGAATTTACAAGGAAGTTTACATAATATTCTACATTCCGTTCACAAGTTTATCTTTGTTTGCTTTCAGGAAGCTGAGATATGTGTTGGTTTTTCTGTCTTTCTCATCCCAGTAATTGCTGATCGAACCAACACGAACAATTGCCGGCACATTCCTTTTCCCTCCCTCCTGGGACAGAGCATTACGTTTTGTTTAGGGAAAAAGAAATGGGGACACATCACCCTTTGGGGAGATACTATTCAAAATTGTCCCTGTAAGAAATCTTGGAGGTTGTTTCTTTCTAGCATTATAAATATATTTTGTTTGTTTAACTTGACGAATTTCAATTGAGTTCTTTCATAAATATTTATAAAGGAGTCATTATTTTGGAAAGATGGAATTTAGTCAACATTTCTGTGTATTGTACGTAATGTTTGCTCCAAGGAGAGTCTATCCTTGGATTCACGAACCAGACTTTATTCTCTGCACCACATTTTTCTCTTTGCATTTTCAGGATCTTTCATTGCTCGTAATGCACAGTCCAGATGGCATCCATGATACCAGAACACAGATCATTTAGTCAGCAGAGTCACCAACCAGTCTGCTGTTTCTGTTTGGCAGTACAGAGGATGGAGGCAAAAATCCTGGATCATTTACAGCCAAATGCGTCTTTACCTGGGTCTGCCTCACAAAGCTGGTAAGCGTAACAAACATCACCCCTGGTGTGTTAAGGAACATGAGTGGGAAAAATGAGTGTGTAGTTAGTATCGTCAAATGAAAGATGGGGTTTCCGCGGGTCTACACAGGCTACGTCTATGACACAGCCAGTCAGAACTGTGACATGGGATCCCCTGGACATGACTGTGGCATAGGAGAGTGATTCTGTGCAGCCTTCTGCCTCTGCAGCTGCTCTGTGATGCAGGAGATTATGGCTGTTTTCATGGCAAAAAGAAACCCCAGGAATAGCTAGATTGTGACCCCTAGATACTGTGCTGATTGGATCTTTCAGGAATGGGGACCAATGTGAGGGCACTTAGGAATATCTAACAACTTTTCTGTACATCATTTAGAGCAAGACAAGGGAGAGAGAGAAGTTTTTTTCCATGCACTGTTAAGCCTGGACGGGGGTGGGGGGTAGAGAAGTGGGGGCCTAGGAGGAGGGGATTTGGCTGGGAGGTGTCCAGAAGAAAGAAATGGGGACAATGGTCATGAACCAGAAATATGTCAGCTTCTCCATTTTTCAGGTTACCATTGTCTCTAAAATCAAAGCTATTTAATAAGATTTGCACCATCCTGTGTCCCCTCTATAGCCCAGGAGGACATACCGTGACACCATTTTGTGCCCAATGGTAGATTCAGGCTTACTGATCTTTCATTTTACAAAGGTTAACATAGAAGAATTCAAAATGTTCTCTTTTTCTCAGAGATGCTTTACCTCTAAACTATAAGCATCAAAATCCGTAGACTTTTAAGGCAGGATAAAAAATAAAAATAGAAATTACCTCAATCTTTTCCAAGGAACATGATCTAAACAGATAATAAAGAAAAACTGTTTTTGTTAAGAAGCAGAGATTATAGATACTTTCTTTCTCATTTAGCTTTTCATCCTTAAAATCTTTTTAAAGAGATTTGACATCAGAACCATTCATTCCCGTTGGCAATAGCCAACAATCTCCCTTCCTGTGTTTAAATACACAATGGTTCCTGGATGGTCACGGGGAATATTAACCTCACAATATGGTCACATGCCATTGAATTTGGGCATTTCATCATGACAAAGCATCTTCCCCTGCCAAGAAGTAGTCAGTTGCAAAATGGATCCCTTCATCCCCAGAGGCTGGAGACTCTCTTGACCAGGGAACTGTGATTATGCACACCAAAATCCTAAATGAGAATTTGGTCCCCATACTCTACTAATTTCTTATGAACCCATTGAGATAATTTTCCCAGTAAAAGCAGTTTTTATATTCTTACTAAAGTATATTATGTGTAGCCACAACCATTCATTTTTGAGGGGCTTCTCATTTCTTCTTGCCTTCTAAAAAGAGTATCTCAAAGCTCTGTCCCCTTGGGGTTATCAGCAGGAATTTGGCCTTTCCAATTAAGACTATAATTTCTAGCAGCTGATGCTTTTGTAAACATGGACCCACATCACAGCCTTAGGGAGAAAGCCAGATCATCAGATGATGCAATCATCCTTATATTACCTCAACCCTTATTTAAATGACATCCAGGGACCAGATTCTGAACAAATTGCCTCCATCACTGGTTGGCTGTTTTAGGGACTCCCTAAACCTTGCAAATGAACATCCAGAAGTTTTAGCTACTCAGGCTGGGAAAAAAGAAATAATGAGGCTTTAAAGACGTAAAATGGGATAAACCTCAACTGTTGCTGGTTGGACCTGTTTGGAAGTGTGCTGGGCTGCTGAGGGATGCCCCTTCGGTGACTCCTGACCACAAGCAGAGATAAGGCAGAGCAGTAATGGCAATGATTCATGAGTGCAGACACATTCTATGCTTTAGGGGTTGATATGCATATTTGAAGGCCCAGCGATTTTGTCCTTGTTGTTATCTGTGGTTTTCCTCTTTTGAAGTTTTTCTTTAAAATAGAAATCTGGCCTCAGAGAAGAGCAAGCAAAGTGGGTGGATGTGCGCTTCCTAAAGCATTCATTTCCTGCTTTGAAATGCAGAGCTCAGAGGGCAGAGCCCTCAGGTGTTCGCTGAGGCCTGTCCGACAAGGCCTGTCACCAGTAGGTGCTGCTCTCTGGAAGGCTAAGAAATAAATACTATTTGATTAAAGATTTGGCAGTTTAGGTAACTGCCCAGGCACCCTTTTCACAGCACATAAGACTTGCCTTCCTCACGGAAAGGGCAATTTTTTTTTTTTTAAGCAAAAAAATGCTTGTCATCCCATTGTCGAAAGCTCTCCTCCTCCATTCTCTTCCCTCCCTCTGGATCAGGGAATGGGGACAGGCGTCGGCATGGCTTCAGGGCACAGAGGCAATGAAAGGAGTTCAGGGCTGCTCCTTTGAATAGTTAAGGAAATCACCATTGACCCAGACTCCATATTCTCAATGAAAGAAAAATGCTCTCAATGGCCACCAGGATGGATTCTAGTGCTAATTTTAAATCTGCTTGCAATTCTGAGAAAGAAGCATTTTTCCTCCCCAGAATATCCAACTTAATGGTGAGGTGAAGGTGGCAGATTGTTGTGCTCAACCTCCCTCAGCCCTTGTCAATCCCTCTGTCCTCTCCCATGGAGCTGGGGCGCCTAGTTCTATAAGGTAGTTTTAGGGACTTGAGGGTGGAGGGGAGTCTTCCTTCCAGTCTAGGCTCCTTTTATCCCCACTTCTTCCTGGAAATCTGTAACTTGTCAATGGCTTTGTTTTTTCTTCTGAGATCCTGGAAATTGTGTTGTTTTTTGGCAGCATGAGATTGTTACAGTTTACCAGGAAGCTGTGTGTGCACAGAGCTAGGTCTTCTTTTCATCTCTTTTAAAAAATAAATCAGTAAAATCCAGGGCAAGTAGGAAAGACTGCTAAAGATCTACCTATCTAACTTCTCTCTTTGTGTTTGTGTGTGTGTGTTTGTAAACATGGCAATTACTAGAGCTCTGAAAGAGCTGATAACCTGGACCACGGTAGACTGGAAAAAAAAAAAATGAGTTTTTTGGGTGTGTGAGTGTGTGTGTGTGTGTGTGTGTGTGTGTGTGTGTGTGTGTGTGTTTTGTTTTGTTTTTGGAAGTAAACATGGTGCAGTAATAAAATTGATATGCAAGACCTAAAACCAATTGGATGGCTGAATCTCTTACCTCGAAAAACAGCAGTATCCCTGCTGCGGCGGTGGGGGTGCCTGTGGGGTTAAGAATCAAGAGGAGAGTAGTCATTTATGAACCATTAGGACAGACCTTAGTGTACGTAGTAAAGCCAGTAAACGACGTTAAAAAGAGAAAAGGTGATGGGGAAGAACATTCGGGACCACTTGTCTATGGAGTTCACATCAGTCAAGTCTGGGATTTTGACTTTGAGCTGCGAGGCGCGCCGGCGGATGCGCCCCTTGCTGTGCGCGCCGTGCCGGTCCAGCGCGCGCCCGTAGCCCTCGCGGCTGCTCATCGGCTTGCGGTACTGGATGCTGGCGCTGTCATAGGAGTACATGCTGGTGGGCTTGGGCTCGCTCACGCCTGTCAGCACTTCGGAGCCGCTGGTTTCGTTCCGGATTTCCAGGGTGCTGAGCAGAATGTTGCCGTGGGCGTCGACCTGACGAGAAAGGGACACGCTCAGCCACAACTGCCGGGACACTGGCGTTCTCATGAACCTGAGGCTGATGACACGGCGCGGGGCGCATTAAAGACTGTCCCACTGCACGACCTGCTCTGCACGCCTCCGTCCAAGATGATCTGTCATCGATGTAGCTCTCATCATTATTTACCTAACCTAGTACCTATCTATCTAATCCGTCACCTAAGGTCTGTCTTCTTGCTCTAAACCATCATCTGTCTATATCTGTCTGTCTCTATCTAATCCATCACCTATCTGTCTAATCGACTATCTACCTATTTAATCCATCACCTGTTTGTCTAACTAATCTACCACGATCCCTCATCTGTCTAATCCTTCATCTGTCTGCCACGTATGCAATCTACTATGTATCTAATCTACCATCTATTTATCTACCATTTATTTATTTATCATACATCTATTTATCTGTCTAATCTACCATCTATCTAATCTTCTCTCTAATCTACCATATCCATACATCATTTGTATGTACGTATACTTATCTATCCATATCATTTATAACTATGGCATTTTTTCTTATTGCAAAAGTAGCACATGGAAGTATGTAAAATTAGAAACAACCAGGCAACACAAATATAAGTAGAAATTTTATAATTTCACCTTTAGAGTTCATTATATTTATTATCCTGCTAGCCCTCCTATCTTTTTTCTACTTGTATATACTTAATAAGCACAGGCTCACCTGGTATATTTTGCTTTGCCATCTGGTTTGGTCGGTTGATAGTGTACCTGGTCCTGCTTCCATGGTAATAATTATTCCTCGGTGATATCACTTATTAACAGCTTATATGGATAAAGCATAATTTGGGTTAATCTATCATTAGATATTAAGGCTTGTTTTATTTTTGCGGTATGACATAAACAAGCCTGCAAGGGAACATCTTTTGCTTAAATCTTTGTGCAGGTCCATAATTATTTCCTCAGGCTAAATTGCCAAAAGTAGGATTCAGGGGTTAAAGGATATGCCCGGCTCTATTTTTGACTTTTGCGTTGTCTCCATCATTACTTATTGTTGCTTCCTGCCATTCGAAGGGTACTTATCCCAGATTTCCTGAGTTTTGTCTGTGCTATGCCCACATACATTTACAGAACAATAGAAATTTGAGTGCATTCGGCCTACACTGTGGCTTTGTTTAACTTTACGCTGATGCCTTCGCAAACTAATTTAGCTTGAGAGGACAGGCTCCTTCATGCAAATGAGTTTGAGGTACTTCCAAGGGCAGCACTGGCAGCAGTGTTTAAATCTAATGTTACTAGCACCGAGCCTGAGTTACAGTAAGTGCTCTATAAATGCTTTCAAATGAAATGACTCTCAGTAAACACTTCTGAATGCCAAAGGTGTAGGTAAGTGGATGAAAGAAATGGGCGACCAAGAAAGATGGAGTGAAGCTTAAGAGGAGGCAAAGACAAAAGAAAGGTAGAGAGAGTGGTGGAATATGATGCCGGTACATCACAGAGGCGAGAACGAAAATTTAAGTGTCCACCATGTGCCCCACATCATGGTAGCTGCGTTGTGTGTATCCCTTGTTTATCACCTGCTACAGCAGACTGCCTCAAGCTCAAGCCACTGCTAGATTTGAGATTACAACTGGTGTTTTGTCTGATTCAAAGCTTATGTGCTTTTTACTGAGAAAGGACCGCTTCATAGTCCTTGGCCTTCACCACATCCCGCAGTGAATTTAATGATGCATTTGAAAGCTTTAAGCTTAGAGGTAGCCAGAGAGAGCCCATGACGAAATCTGGCCTTTCCCTGCACTGTCATCTATCATCTTCCTCTGTAAAGCATGCGGCTCTAGCCTAATTGAGCTACCCATTATGCCCTCACCAGCACTTCTACTGGCCCCTTTACTCAGGGAGTCAACATTCATTTTTGTTGTTCTTAATAACTACTATTTACTGAATCCTACTGCATATTTTATCTCAGTTATTTCTTATAACAACACTATAAAATATATAATATTATCCTAGTTCAGCAGGTAGGGAAATAGAGATTCAGGGAGCTTAAGTAAATGGCCTACGATTAAACAAAGAAAAAGTGCTCAATTTGGGATTAAAATACACGGGATTCTTAGCCTTAAATATGACTTTCCCTCCTGTTTGCATGTTAATCAGTATATTTTCTTTAAGGCTCAGTTGAAATCCTACTTTTCATGTGTACCTGTGTACCTTCTCTGATTATAGTAACTTCAGAAACCAACTTCCTCTCTCTCTCACCCTCTGTCTTTCTTTGCAAATGACATTTAGTCTTACTGTGTGCCAGGCACAGTGCTAGGTGTCCGAGATGTGTCAGTGTGTGCGTGTGTGTGTGCTCACCCGTGCATGAGCGTATGGGTGAAAAGTCATGCATAGGAAAGTTTACGTTATGAAAGAAAGTGGTAGCATTGAAGTGACAAGGAGCAAAGTGCTGGATTCATTAGAAAAAGAACAAGTCCTTTGGAGATAATCATGCTGCACATAATTCTGCCAGGCACTGTGGTGTTTCAGTGAAGAGTATCATAAAGCATGGATTTTGTCCTTGATTTAATAATCTCCTTAAAGATACAGAAGTAAGATATTATTTGGGGAGAGGCAAGAGTTTTTAACCAAATGCTAAATGGTACAGGGTAGACCTTGATTAGGGGTTCTTTTTTTTTTTTTTTTAAAGATTTATTTGACAGAGAGAAACACAGCCAGAGAGGGAACACAAGCAGGAGGAGTGAGAGAGGGAGAAGCAGGCTTCCCGCCGGGCAGGGAGCCCGATGTGGGACTTGATCCCGGGACTCCAGGATCATGACCTGAGCGGAAGGCAGTCGCTTAACCAACTGAGCCACCCAGGTGCCCCTTGATTAGGGGTTCTTAAAAGTCTGGGGGTCACGGGACGCCTGGGTGGCTCAGGTGGTTGGGCGATTGCCTTCGGCTCAGGTCATGATCCCAGATACTCGGGATCGAGCCCTGCATCGGGCTTTCTGCTCGGTGGGAAGCCTGCTTCTCCCTCTCTCACTCCCCCTGCTTGTGTTCCCTCGCTGGCTGTATTTCTCTCTGTCAAAGACATAAAATATTTAAAAAAAAAAAAAAAAAAAGAAAAGTCTGGGGGTCAAGGAAGACTTCATAAAGGAGGTAAGGCTTGTCCTAGGCCTTACAGATAGGTAAAAGAACAAAGGATTAAGCGTTGAAAACTGTGTTCTTGGGGCTCCTGGGTGGCTCAGGTGGTTAAACATCTGCCTTCAGCTCAGGTTGTGATCCTGGGGTCCTGGGATGGAGTCCTGCATCAGGCTCCCTATTCAGCAGGGAGCCTGCTTCTCCCTCTGCCCCTCACCATGCTTGTGCACTCTCTCTCTCTCTCAAATAAATAAATAAAATCTTAAAAAAAAGTAAACTGTTCTTATCTTGGTTTTGTTATTAAATCTATTTCTTCTTCTATAAAAAGAAGATCACTAGGTAATCCTAAAAGATTGTTTCTGACTTTTGACAGTCTTTATCATGAATAATATTTTAGGCAGAGGACACAGCATACTAAACACAGAAAATAAAACAAAAAGCCTTGTAAAATTGAATCACTTGATCTGTACTGTACGCATCATTAAATTACATTATTATGAAATCTCCCTAAGTAAACAAGTTACTGGAATTTAGAATCAGCCAGTGAAGCATAAAGATGCTCCTCATTACACAGAAGCCATGCAAAAGGCACATTTTATTAAGATATTTTGGTTAACTTTGGTTCAGACTCCAATGCACCAATAAATTGCATGATGTTTATTAGTTTGTGCAAATCCCTCAAAATATTTTGTCATTAAGCTAGACATCATAGCTCCAGGTGGTTTGACATATAAAATAATCTGGCTCTACAACTACTCATGAAAGCTGATTGCATTACTGTATAGTTGAATCAACATTACCCTGTTCCTTAGCAGGGAAATTTAAGAGGTGTCATCTAACGGTGATGACCCGTTCTTCAGTCTCTCTTCTCCACACAGTCTAGAACATCTCCCAGAAGCTAATGTTATAGGTGGTGCGTGTATGTGTGTGTGCCTGTGTGCTTGTACATATCTCCTGACGTGTGCGTTTTCATTGCCCACCTTCTAAGCTCTCTGCTGCCTCAAAGTGAATGCGAGGCAGCAACGCCACCATTGACACCAGCAAATTTCTGGTTGGCTCTGCCTGAACCTCCTGCCCTTTGGAGAAGAGTGTCTTTCCTCTCTCCTCAACTGTATATAAACACCCAGTGTGTTCTTATATCCACAGTGGGCACAGCTTTCCAAAAACAGTATTTATGGGGAAAGTGGCCATTGTTTTTCACACCCTTGGGAGCAGCGGGGAGCCAGGTGGTGGTTCGCCTCAACATCTGTGGTGCTTGAATGCTGCCTCATCAATAAGGGATTAACTGATCAACATCTGGGCGTGATCCAGACACCAGAGGTTTCATAACCTTGAAGCAGAAGGAAGTGAATGGAAATGTCAACACACTTGATTTTTAGGGCTAACGGATTTCCCAAAGCATTGCAAATGTTGGAAATAAGTGTTCATTGGGATAATCATTGCTCACTCCTTATGTGGCCCTAAGGAAAGCGACTCTCCACTCCACTTCCTGGGAAAGAAACTGAGGGATCAATGCTTCCAGCATCTTTTCCCTTTCTCTTCTCCCACTGCTCCCCACTGGGCATATGTGGGAGAAGGACACAGGCTTCATGTCTTCTGGGTATTTTTCTCCTTCTGATCTGCTTACAGAGAAGATGCAACGCAGTTAGGGATGTGCCTGTTGAACTTGGCTGGGTTGGTGAGTCAGGCCTGCACTTGTTTGGTGGTTCCCACCGTTGGGGGATTAATCTGTCTAAAAGGGGGTAGGGGTGAATTACTACATTATATTAAATACACATTCTTCAAACCAACAACACTGACTTATTTTTTTCCTAAGCTGAGGGCATTATTAAATCTGAATTTAGAGCAAATGAATACAGTTGTTATTAATGAGTCCAGGAGGGTTGACAAAACCTCTCTCTTCCTCTTCAGAGAGATGATCAAAATGTAAGCTCGATGACTAATGCCAGGGAACAGAGAGTGTGGCTTTAGACTGCAGCCCCAATGGCTCACTAATTGTTCACCCTCACCTCATTCCTTATTAAGAAGGTGTATTTTATGTACTTTAAGAAGTAATTTTTAGGCATAACATGGAAAGCATATAAAATGTTAAATCGTTCATTCCTCACTTATTTTTTCAGTAAATGCTTACTGAGTGCTTACTATGTATGTGTCAGGCACTATTCCAGACACTGATGAGGAAATCAGCCCCTCCATAAATAACAGGACATTACGTCTCACATTTTAGAAATTCAAAGATCTCACGTAATAAAGCCCCTTACTTTTATACTCTCCTGAACAAGCCCTGGGACTCTCTCCATCTCCACCTCCAATCATTTCTAAATATTTTCCTGGACAAACACTGTCCTCTTTCAAACTTAGGATACTAACTCTTTTCCAACAGACTTTTGGAAATTTTCTCATCTGTGAACATGAGATCCACTTTCCTCTTCCCTCCTGAAGATCTTAAAGCGTGCTGACCACAAGCAAGTATTGGAAGGGTTCTCATCTCAAAGAAAGCTTGGGATTTCACTGTGCAAGGACCTGAGTTGGGGAAGAACATCCAGCTTCTGCCTGGTGAATCCTCACCTTCCTTCCTGCAATGCAGCACTTACCAACCACAGTATCTTGGTTTTAAGATCTGAGGACACAGCAGTTCTGACATGATAGCAAACACACGAGGTTCTTGAACTCTTGGCACTTACTCTTAAGGAAAATAGGCACCACCCTTCTTCCTTCTAAAATTAGTTTTTTTAAAAAGATGAGGTAGCATTATGAAAAAAATGAAGTATCTGTATATACTGCTTTTAGTGTATTCGGAAAAATATAGCCAGTACACTAACTTGTTGATTTTGCGCATGTTTTTCTTAACATTACATCCATGCTCAGATTTTATTATAATGAATGAAAAATTTAAAGTAATGTATATTTCCTTATTTTCTCCTGGACCTTACTACTGAACAGCATACATAACAGCTCTGCATGGATGATTAAAGGCTAAGGGCATCTGGGTGGCTCAGTGGGTTAAAGCCTCTGCCTTCAGCTCAGGTCATGATCTTGGGGTCCTGGGATCAAGGCCCACGTCTGGCTCTCTGCTCAGCAGGAAGCCTGTTTTCCTCTGCTCTCTCTCCCACCTTTCTGCCTACTTGTGATCTCTCTCTGTGTCAAATAAATAAATAAAATCTTTAAAAAAAATAAAGGCTCTTAATCTGAAAATAGAGCAGAACTCTTCTTAGCCAAGTTATTCCTCTCCTTGAGTGTCCCACTGGAATGTTGCTCTAGGAGGCAGGGACTCTGTCTAATTCATTATTGTTTTTCCAGAGCTGAGAAAAGTGCTTGGCATGGGAGCATTCAATAAATATCTACTGCATGAATGAATGAATAATAGTATAGCTGGTAAAAAGGTATAGTGGTAAATTGTTACTCACCTAGCTGTTTAGTCTAGCACTAATCTAGATGTTGTTGTGAAGGTATTTTGTAGATGTGACATTTCTAATCAGTTACTATAAATAAAGGAGATTCCCTTTGATGGTGTGGGTGAGCTTCTCCCTATCACTGAGAGGTATTAAGAGTAAAAATCAAAGTTTCCTGAAGAAGAAGAAATTCTGCCTAAAGATAGTGCCAGAATTTCTGCCTGAGCTTCTCTCTGGCCCCACAGATCTCACCCTACACACAACTGTGTGAGCCAAGTCCTTAAAATAAACCTGCTTTTGTATATGTGTTGGTTCTGTTCCTATTGGTTCTGTTTTTCTGGAGAACTCTGACTGATGCAAAGATCATGAGGGTTATTTCCAAATGATGAAAACGTTGAGGTGACGGCTGTATTTCTTCCCTCAACAGAATCCTGAACAAATGTACAAATTCATTTTCTAGCTTGGGGCTAGCCTTTCGCCCACCCCTTCCATCTTACTCCCTCTCTCCTTCTCTCTGTCTCCAACATTCCCCAACGACGCCTTAGGCTGTGAAAAATTGTTGCCACTCACTAAATTGAATCGTTCTGGATATTTTCCATATGTAAATATGGCAGAACTCATTTCAGTGTAATTGGAATAAAATATAATCTTGTTTTCAATGACAGTTTTAAAGCCCTGTCGAGAACTACCTCTGGGCTCAATCTACTTTGCAAACAGAAAGTTATTTCCTTCTTGCTAGCCAATTCAATTAGATTCACATTTACTGAATGGTTCTGAAATACAGCACAGGAAGACATGTAAGGTGATGTTCACATAGAAGGAGCTGCCTTTCAGAAGCCCACAATCTATTTAATTGAGGTTGTCCCGTATGAACAGCTGTCTTCATCTGAAAGGAGCAGAGAGCCACAGAGCCAAGTCTCACCCCACCCATCCTGCTCATAGAATGTATCACATTGGTGCCATTGCTGTCAGTCATCAGTCCCCAGCAGGGCTGCCAAATGGAATCCTTTCATCTCAGATTGCTGAAACCTTTTGGTTTGGTAGTGGGGGCAGGATGGGAGGTTTTGCTAGAGATGATCTGCGTGTCTCTTTGCCATGTCTTGTCAATTAGTGGTAGAAGCAGAAACTTTAACGTTGTTTCAAGAAGCTATAGATTCTAATATAGAAATTTCAGGAGAGGAAATTGCTGAGAAAAGTGTTGAGGCGCTTGGGTGGTTCAGTCTGTTAAGAGTCTGACTTATTTTGGCTCAGGTCTTGATCTCTAGGTTGTGAGATTGAGCCCTGTGTAGTCTGGCATCCTGTCAACCTCTGAGCTGTGCTTGGAGCCTCCTTATGATTCTCTCCCTCCTCCTACTTCTCCCCACCATCTCCCTCCCCCTAAAAAAAAAAAAAAGTATCAACATAGGTTGAAAGCAATCTATTAATAATACATACCTATTGTCACTACTATTGCTAATCAAAATAAATGTCTTTCATTAAAAAATATTTATTATATATATTTTTAAATTTTGAAAGGTACCAAACAGTTCTTACTTTAGGAGAGGCTTAAAATTTTTGTTTTTTTGTAACACTGGGAATATAATAGGAAAAAAGTTTCAAATTACACATGACTTTTAAGAGCATCCTGTTTGATTTTATAATTCATTCATTCATTCATTAGTTTACTTATTTTAAAAGCCATTTAAGTGCCTGATTTGTACCAAGCTCTATGACAGGTGTTGGAATACCTAAAGTGGAAGATAAAGTGTCTGCATTCAAGACTGTTCTGTTTTTCTTTATAGCATTTTTATTATCTGGCATTTTATGTGTGTTTGTGGGTGTCCTGGTCATTGTTTGGGTGTGATGTATTTGTGTGTATGACATTCATTGTTTTTCTCTCTTATCCAAATTAAAGGTTTTGTTTTATTCATTGCTGACTATACCCAGTGCATAGAGAGTATTCTCATAGTATGCCCTCATTAAATATTTGTTAAAATTAAATGTTAAATATTTTTAAATTAAAAAAAAGTAAGCATAGTGCACGGTGGAAAACTGTAGGAGGAACATCAACTTAGCTTGATGAGTGAGGGAAGATGTCAGTCAAGAAGTGAATTCTGGGGAACAAGCCAAAGTTACTGAAGAGTGAAAACATGACAATCTGGGAAAACTATGAGTTGTACTTCTGGAAAAAAGAGTGTGTTGGTGAAAGGGAGAGGAAGGAGGAATGAAGTAGAAGAGGAAAGCAGAATGAGATCACAGTGGGTGCTGGGTCCCACATTAAGGATTATGGATATTTTCCTTTAGGCAGAGTTGAAGGTGGATTATGGTGGATGCCTATTGGTTTGATCTGTCTCATCCCATTTCACCTTCTTCTGATAATATTACCTGACATTCCTTGGTACATGTGGTTGATGTGGGCCAAAGTGCATCTTCAAGGCTCCAGGGACAGGCATGTGACCCAGACCTGGGCATCTAGTGTTTTCTATCTTCCTGGTCAGAGAGATTGATTTCTGCATGAGGCTATGACTCAAGTTGATTCAAAAGATTCAATCCTAAGAATTTTTTTGGTTGTAACTCTTGCGTATAAGATAGTACTTTTGGGTTAAGTTTGTAAAACTTTGAACATATGAACTTAGACATTTTGGAACCGCCACAAGGGAAGGGTCTACTGAAAGTAAAGCCAATATGAAGAAAAGCAGAGTTAAGAGATGAGGAAAGATGTTTTCTGATGACATTGTTTCAATATCTGGATATAGCCACATGTGAAGTTAAAACCATTCATGGACCTTCCATTTGTGTGTGCCAAAAAACCCCCACCTTTTTCTTTTTTTAAAAAAAGATTTTATTTATTTATTTGTCAGAGAGAAAGAGTGAGCAAGCACAAGCAGGGGGTGCAGCAGACAGAGGGAGAAGCTGGCTCCCCGCTGAGCAGGGTCCAATGTGGGACTTGATTCCAGGACCTTGAGATCATAACCTGAGATGCAGGCAGCTACCCAACTGACCGAGCCACCAAGGTGTCCCAGCCCCCACTGTTTTCTTAAACCTGTTAAGTATATTAGTTTCTTTCCCATTTACAAAAGAATCCTAGCTGTTTGGGTAGAGAAGAAAATGGACACTAGATGCAAGACAGAAAATGGAAAGAGAGAGAGAGAGAGAGAGAGAGAGAGAGAGACAGAAGGGGGAGAGAGAGAAGGAGGGAGGAAGGGAGACTGATTTGGAGATTCCTGGAAAGGAAAATAAGACTTCTGAAGCATCTAGAGATGAGCTATATTAAGCCAAGACTGGAGAACAAAGCATGAACTGAGCCAGATTTGGGCATGGATTTGAGGGCTAATGATGTTCATGAACTGCTAACACAAGCTGTCATTAGAAATCAAAGGTCCTGTCTGAATGTCTCCAAAATCCAAGATGCTAAGTCAGAAATGTTAAAATTTCATCAAAGGCTGACAAAAATGTCCTACTGGTCTAAGGACAAGGCAGTAATGTGGAGTAGGTCCCAGGTTTAAAGGCTAATAATGTAGGTACCCGTTTGTTTCAAGTTAGTTTTAAGGAAAGAGCTGTTGACCTTTAGGATGCCTGTTTTAACGTGCATTATGTATCCTGGAATTAATCACAGTACAGAGCTGATTTCCATTTAGAAAGTTGTCTGGAAGTTAGATATCTAAAAGTGTCTGAAACTGTAGATGACATACCACAGAGAATAGGAATGAAAGAAAAGAGGTCAGATTACAGTATCAATATTTGACTCTGAAGGGAAATTCTATTTCTTAACTGTTGGGGTTACAACTGCACATTTGATGTGAATTTTTGGCGATCCTATTGATGTCTCCCATGACTTCAAATGATATGAATAAACATCTGATTACAGACTGTTTATGCAACCATTCCACCTTAGGTGAATCTCTTTGCAAATGGGAAAGCATGTGGCCAACCAACACAACCATGTGTCTTCCGGCTTAGTGTAAAAGTGTCTCAGAAGTAGTTTACTTACAGCCTACTTATGTTGTGAAATCTATCTTTCAAAGCTCTAAATACCATCTCTAGCTCAAATGATGCCTGAGGGATTCATGAATCTACAGTCTTTATCACCTTGGAGGTTGAAACTCTCCTAATGTCTGGAGTCAGCATCTGTACTCCCATAAAAAGATGCTTTAGTGCAGATGCTGGAAATATAAATCAAGACAAAGCAAGCCCTTCTGAAGCTTCAGTACAAATAACCCTTGACATCACAGCCTAGCTACAGCTATCAAAAGTAATGTATAATAAATGAAGAATACCATGCTGTGCCCTATGGTACCAAAGCAAATATTAGGGTCCCTCAAATGAAAATTGTCTGGGACAACAGCACATATATCATTTGAATTCAACTGTTTACAAGTATCTAAAAGGAAAGGGGAGGATCATCCAACCATTATACGAAAGGAAAAATCTCGTATCATTTTCTATTTTTTTTTTTAAATTTAACCAGGGTGTAGCATTCTTAAATACCACACAGGTGACATTATTATCTTAACTGCTGGAGATAATACACTGAACAGATGAAGTAATACACTTGCTTTTTTATTGAAGATCATATCTATCTGCTGTTATAGGATATTGCGATTCTGAAAGAATAGTGGGGATTGATATAAATCATGCTTTAAAAATATTAAAAATAAAAGTGATAGAAACAGTAAGAAAGTTTGGAGCAGAAGCTAAAGCAGACTACAGATAGTCTTTTTCTTACTTATTATGAATATGTATGGGTTTTATAAAACATTATGATGTAACATTCAGTAACTTGGGTGGTACTAAAGAACTCATCCTGAATGGTGAAGGGTTCTCTAGAATTTATTCATTCAACAAATATTTATTTGTTTTTTTCTCTGTCCTAGCCACTGAGCAAAGAACAATTAATCTAATAGACAAGGATGTTGATGCCAATCCTTGGTAAACTTGTAGTTTAATAGAGAGATAGATCCTAAAAAAATAATTAAGTAAACATGTATTCACTATTGTGGTAAATTCTATGGTGCAAAAGCATAGGATATGGTGAGGACAAATAACAATGGAACAAAATATAAACCAACAGTGGGGGGTGGTGTTCAGTTAAGGCATCCTTGAGGGAGTAGCTTTTAGGGCAAGAACTAGTACAATGGAAAAACTGAGAGATGGCCAATATTTCCTTTAATTTCACTAATCTTTTATTTATTCATTTATTTTAGAGTGTGTGCATGTGATGGGGGAAGGGCAGAGAGAGAGAGAGAGAGAATCTTAAGCAGGTTCCATGCTCAGGGCAGAGCCCAGCATGGGGCTTGCTCTCAGGACCCTGAGATCATGACCTGAGCCAAAATCAAGAGTTGGATACTTAATGGATTGAGCCACCCAGCCTCCCTATTCTTGTTTTTTAATCCTTTCTTCTGTTGTATAAAATTTGATGCTAATCCATCTAATGCATTTTTCAATTCGATTTCCATTGGTTCTTTTCCACAGCTTCAAATCTTTTTCTGAAATTCCCCATCTCTTCATATATTAAATTGATTTCTTCCTATGGACTTTATTTTAAGCTTTTTATTTTGAAATTATTGTAGATTCCTAGAAAGTTGCAAAAATAGCACAGGGAGGTCCCATGTACACTTTCACCCAGTTTCTCCCATTGACTACATCTTACTTAACTATTGTACACTACTACCCAGGAAACTGACTTTGGCATAAAGTACATCTAACTCTCTGTATTTCTATTACATGTGAAGATTCACATAACCACCACTGCAAGATACAGAACCATTCCACACTGCAAAGATCGGCCTTGTGCTACCCCTTTCTAAACAATCACACTCATTCCCTCCTCTCAATCACTAACTCCAGGCTGCCACTAACCTATTGTTCAATCTCTATAATTCTGTTATGTCAGGCATATTATGTAAATAGAATCATACAGTGTGTAATCTTTTAAGATGGGCACTTTTTTTTTTTTCACTCAACATAATGGCCTTGAGATCCATTCACGTTCTTACATGTATCAACAGTTCATTACTTTTTATTGGGCTAGTGTTCCATATTATGAATATACAACAGTTTGTTTAACCATTTGCCTATTATAGGATATTTCAGTTGTTTTCAGTTTTTGACTATTTCATATGAAATTCTAAACATGGACGCCTGGGTGGCTCAGTTGGTTGGGCCACTGCCTTCGGCTCAGGTCATGATCCCGGAGACCCGGGATCGAGTCCCACATCGGGCTCCCTGCTCGGCGGGAGGCCTGCTTCTCCCTCTCTCACTCCCCCTGCTTGTGTTCCCTCTCTGGCTGTGTTTCTCTCTGTCAAATAAATAAAATCTTTAAAAAAAAAATAAACACTTAAAAAAAAAAAAAGAAATTCTAAACATGTTACTTATAGTTATTATTAATTGGGTTCCTTATCTTTTAAGCCAATATTGATATTTTTGCAGTTCTGTTTCTAGTGATTAATTTTTTTCTCTTAAGCCTGTTTTCCTGTTTTTTTTTTTTTTCTCATGCTTAGTAATTTTTTATTATACAAATCTTGTTTTAGTGGGCAGTTAAATTACTAATAGGTCACCTGGAATGTGTAGGGACTTAGTTTTATGTGTAGTTAGGGTGAACCTATTTTAGTTTTTCCTTAACTCAAGGAGAATCCCCCATTTTTGTTCTTTTTCAACCTTTCATCTATTTTACCTTCCAGACTTCTTAGTGTTTTGAACATTTGTAGTTCAGGGATCAACCACGGATTTGTGGGAAGTTTATATTCAGGTTCTGAGTTTCTCTTGTGGTTCACTTCTTTCTAAGATTTCTAGGAACTCTGGAAGTATCAAACTCCATGTTTTGACTCATCAGACCAATAAAACTGTAGTTTTTTGTCTTTGTTTTTATTTTTCCCTGAAGTTCTGCGGTCCCATATCCCCCAGATTATGGAGAGGCCTCAGGGCAAAGATGCATAAATAGAGATTTCACAGTGTCATTCCCTTCCTTTGAGGATCGATTCTCTTAGTTTTTGCTTGTTTTTAGTTACTCTCCTATGTCTTCAAGCAGGTTGAATAGGTTTTTGCTCAGGGTTTGTAATTTTTAATCCATAGGAGGGTTAGTCCAATATAAACTACTTTTGCATGTCTTAACATGATTTGCTTCTTAATTTTGGAATAATTTTGTCTCTTTGTGTTTCTGTGAAAAGCATTTGTGGAGTTTTTAGTCTAGCTTTCCATGGATAAAAAAGTATTCTTATCTTCTGTAATTGTTTCATCTCCTGACAATTGGTGGATTTTTCTATGGTTTCTACTGGGATTAAAATTTAAAATCTTGAATTCACCTGGACTGAGTGTTTCCTGACTTGAGATGCAGTGAAATCTTCCTATGTTTGAGTACAATGTAACTCAATAAACCTGCTTATCAGTTAGACAGACACATTTTACTTATTTATTTTCCATCACCAAGTCCTTTTCAGAGCAATATGTACTATACCTGTAAGTATGATATGACATACAAGGCTTTCCTTCTGCCTTTATATGTCCCATAGCACCTTAGAAACGTTCTTTGATATCCTGGGGTGGAATCAAGGCAATAGCCAAAGAGTTTTTTTTTAAAGTTTGTTTTGTGATCTTTTTAAAGGATCTGAATGACTCAATTTCAGTTTGCTTGAGCTTTCCATTTAATCACCCTTCTAGAGAACGTTGCTTTCTTAGCTGATTGAAAGAAGGCGTTTTCTCCTTGATACCTTTCCAAATTTTGCTTATCTTTGAGTGCCCATCCAGTTCATATATTTGGATTTTCCTACAGTGAACCCATGCTACTTTATTTATGTAGGCCTTTCCTCCACGATATATCAATTAGCATGCATTCCAAGACATGCAGAAGACCAACTTTGGTTTAGAAGGTAATAGAGATAGGAATAGGATCAGAAATGAGGTAACTTTAAAAACTTCTGCTAAACATACTTTTAAAGCTGGTGTAGTTAAAATCAGAAAATGGGAAGGCTTTTTCTTTCAGATATGCTCCTCAAGGTAGGTGCTGTCCTGTTTCATTTTATAATCTAATTGCCTCCTAGGAGTATAATTTTCTTTCCCAGGAAGAACAGGAGATTCTTGAGGGCAAGTATCATGCTTCCTCCTTCTCCATAGAATCCAGCATAATATTTCACATAAGGCTATAAGTTTATTTGAATGAGTTATTTTGGATTTTGACCATTTAGCTAAATCTGTTTGGTATTTTGGCTATAACTTTCTAGTTACCGGAGAGAGTTTGTCCGGTTTTGATATCCCACTAAAGAGCATGAAGATACATCGTGCAGATTTATAGTTTGGCTTCTGCCTGATTCTCCACCTCTCCTATTGCCTTTTCTCCCTCATTTGCTATGCTTTTGCTACACTAGTCTCTTGGTACTTTCCCACATCAAACAATTCCTTCCTCAGAGTCTCTGTCACTTGTCATTTCCTCTGCCTGGAATGGGCATGGCATGGTTACTGCTGCTCAAAACTTAGGTCTTGGATCAGGTGGTAATGTCTCAGAGAGGTCTTGCTGATCACCTTCTCTTCATTCCTTGTTCCCTTGAATCTGACCCAGATCATTTGCTTACCCATCACTCTATTTTACTTTCTTCATAACACTTAGTACAACCTCAAATTATCTCCTTAATATATGTTTACATGTTTATTGGCTCTCTTCCCACAGTAGAATCTAAACACTGTCAGGGCCAGGAACTTTGTCTCCTTCAGAGAAGTAGTCTCAATGTTCAGAACAGTGGCTAAACCAGTGACCATTTGAGTTGTCATCCTGTGTGTCATCTTGAAAACAATTTATAGTGGATACAGTATTTCAATGTACATAATTTTGATTTGATTTCAGTGAACCATGATATAGAAGTAGAGGCTAAAGAGATGCTCTCAAATAATAAAAGAGGCATTAATTTTAATTAATTCCACCCAGCACATGCGCAGGTCATAAGATCTACTAATGAAAAGCAAAAGAAAAATAGTACAATGTCATATATAAAGATAAGAGCTAGCTAGTTATAGTGATAATGAGCATTAACTATGTTCCAGGTATTGTTACACATATTAGGCTTAAAAAAAACTCATCTAGTCCTTATAACAACTCTGTGAAGTAGGTATACTATAATAATCTCTGTTTCATTGATGATGACCTGAGAACAGAGGTAACCTGAAGAGTCACACAGGTTGGTTGGTTTGATGTTATAAAGCCAGTAAATAGCAGAGTTGGGAATCAAACTCAAGCAGTTTCATTCCAGTGTGTGGTTGTAACCACTGGGCCATATTTCTTTATTTCCACTTAGTACAGAATGGATTCACTTTAGTTCTCTCATTTATTTATCAAGCAAATCTGGCATTATTCTTCTGCATAGAGCTTTACAGCTATATAGTTTAGGATAAAAGCTGATGGACTTGGGGTTGAGTTTTAGGACCAGGTATGTTATTAATCTATGTTAACTTCAACCTAACTTCTTCAATCCTCAGTTCTCAAATACATAAAAGGGAGGGGTGTTTGAGCTGTATTAAAGATATATTAATCCCTTTTTTCTTCCTGTTATGGGAGTCTTGAGCTCTATTCTGCTGATAAATTTTGCAAGAATATTGTTAGGAATATTTACTACATTACCTGAACTTTATTCATCTCCAGTTTGTTCTTCTCATTGGCGCTCTGGTCTTGTTTGCTAGCTCCTTTTTTCTGAGGGCCTTTTCCAAAGAAGATGTAATTTACAAAAGCATATTCCAGCAGAGCCAGGAACACAAACACAAAGCAACCCATCAGGTAAATATCAATCGCTTTGACATAAGGGATCTTTGGCAAGGTCTCCCTGAGGTGAGTGCTGATGGTTGTCATTGTCAGCACGGTGGTGATTCCTATGAAACAGAAAGACACAGCTTGCTGAATACACTCATTAAGCTGCCCTTTAAACACTGAGAAGACAGATGCAATTTCCTTATTGGTGCCCCAGAGTGATGGCAGTAATGCCATACACCACTGGGAAAAAAAAAAAAAAAAAGAGTAGACATTTTGAAAGACAAAGTTGCAGGCTCCCCATGCAGTCCACGAACAAATCATAAAACAGGATGCACTATTAATGGAAGATGGGAAAACATTTTTTAAAAAATAATGCACACAGGAAAAAGAAAAGTAAATGGAAAGGCATATCAAAATCCCATTGATATGCTTACTGTCTGTTGTCAAAATGTCCCTCGTTCTGTTACACACATCTTCTTCCTTCTCTCAGCATCTCCCTCATTTTCCTACTAAATCTGTTCTTGTGATACTAATGCCCATGACAGCCACTATGAAACTGAAAGTTAGTGACCAGTGTGAGGCGACCTACTTCATTCCATATATCTAGAATACCCAGGCCACAAGGTCAGTATTACACATTATTACACTGATAATATATCATTCATAGTGAGACAATTCTAAAAGAAGACATATGTAAAAAAGTTCATGATTTGCCTCAAGCACTTGATTTATATCATTTTTAGATATAATCTTGATGCTTTGGTTTTTCAAATATTACCTCTACTTCTTGATTCAGGAGTCAAGAATGAACTGGTCCTTGGAATCAAGAAAAGACTTCCTGAAAAATTCAACTTGGATTGGGTAGAAGAGTAAGAATGTAAACTTTCAAAAAGAAAATTCTGTTTTGTCTACTTTGTTAAAAACAGACTGTGAGGGGCGCCTGGGTGGCTCAGTTGGTTAAGCGACTGCTTTTGGCTCAGGTTGTGATCCTGGAGACCGGGAATCAAGCCCCACATCGGGCTTCCTGCTCGGTGGGAAGCCTACTTCTCCCTCTCTCACTCCCCCTGCTTGTGTTCCCTCTCTAGCTGTGTTTCTCTCTGTCAAATAAATAAAATCTTAAAAACAAAACAAAACAAAACAAAACAAAACAAAACAAAAAAAACCAGACTGTGGACTCTGTGAAACAAACTGAGGGTTTTGGAAGGGAGGGAATGCGGGATGGGTGAGCATGGTGGTAGGCATTAAGGAGGGCATGTATTGTATGGAGCACTGGGTGTGGTGCATAAACAATGAATCTTTGAACACTGAAAAAATATAATTAAATTAAAAAAAACAGCTTTCTAGCTTTCTTAACCATATAATGTTTGCATGACTGCATAATAAATATTTGATGTTAATGATGGTGACGATAAAATGTAATAGAGAAAAACAAGAAGTGAAAGGGAAGCTGGAACCTAATGTAGATAATTCATGCTGCAATACTAACATTATGTTTTTATATAGCATACTACACTTTTAAACACAGTTATGCATTATCTTATACAGCTGTCATAACAGCTTGCTGAGTACCATAGGGTGGGTATAGCTGAATAAACAGAAACTCCGAGATTAGTTATTTTGCTGTAGATGACCTAGCTAGGGGCAAAAATGCAAGGAGGTAGGGTGCTTGGGTGGCTCAGTTGGTTAAGTGACTGCCTTCGGCTCAGGTCATGATCCCGGACACCCAGGATTGAGCCCCACATCGGGCTGCCTGCTCGACAGGAAGCCTGCTTCTCCCTCTCTCACTCCCCCTGCTTGTGTTCCCTCTCTGGCTGTGTTTCTCTCTGTCAAATAAATAAAAAAATCTTAAAAAAAAATACAAGGAGGTGTTAAACAAAGGCATTTAAAATTAAAACAAAAAGAGGAGAAGATAAATTTGATGGGAATCCTTAAAAATAAAGGCAGAAAATGTAAAAATGAATGTTAAAGCAAAGGACAGCTGGCAAAGTGAACGGGAGGTAGGAAATGAAAAGGGGAAAAAAGAGTTTAGCCCTCATTTACTTATTAGATTATTCTAGATAAATTCCCTGATTTGACTATTTAACTTTTAGGAGAACAGATAAAATAAGAAGTCAGGATTACCATACAGAAAGTTAAAATGGGTCAGATCAATGATGAATTCAAATATGCTGCACTCTTATGAAATGCCATCATGAATGTTCTTATTTCTTTCTTTCAGTAAAATTTTAAATTTTGCCTAATATAATTCTAGATAATGTACTTAGAAACAGTTCATTTACAAATCCACTAATCGTACTTCTGTTTCTACTCCTTGGTTTAAATTTTTAGGCAAGAAGGGTTAGTAAATAAATGCCTTTTTTCCTTAGTGAAGTTTTAAAATAGCACTGATTTTACATTTCAAAGAAAATATTAGGTCAGCATTTTTATGTGCTACATGTCTAATCAAAATATCATTAGCTTTGAGGATAGATGTGTGAAGAAAACCACAATCCATGACCTGATAGTTGTTATTTCCTGCTGTGGACATCATCCACTGTTTTTTCCTTAACCCTATTATACAAGTACTCATGTTTATAGTCAAATAATAAGTGCAGATTCATACCTATGATGTGATAAAATATTTGTTGGCTTTCCTTCGTTACAGAATGTTTGAAGGTTGAAAGGGGGCTGCCAGAACTTGATTTTGTGAGCCATTAGAAATTACTCAGCCATTAGAAATAAGCTATAGAGATGACAATTAGTCTAAGTGTGAAAGACTATGCTGAGTATCTAACCCAGTTCAGCAATCTCAAAAGAAATGATGTGTATGTCAACTTAGCTGGAAATGATGCTGTTATATATTTGGGGTGTGTGTGCCTGCTCATGCTCAAGAGCACCCATGTATGAGAATGAGCCCCAGAAAGTGATAACTGAAAGGGCTCTTGGATCAAATAATGAGGCAGACCCACACATGTTGAGATTCATCAAACAGATCTCTCGTATGCTAACTTTCCAAGGAACCCTTCAAAGTCTCAAATATAGCCTTTATAGCTTGCAGCAATTACTCAGCCATGGCAAGAGTACTTTTGAATTTTGTTCCCTCGGGAAAGAAACCATTCTTATTCCATTCCTGATCACAGATCATTAATCTAGCTGATGAATGGCTGTGCGATATTCAAGCGTGATGAGCTACATTTAAGAGAAACTCAGATCCCTACTACTTAACTTCAGTTAATGTTTGAAAGATAGTATTATCCAACAATTGACATAGCTTGTTAATAGTCATAAGGTTTAACTTTTCCAAATCCATTTGAGAATAATGAATTGTAAATGTTCTTCACTGTAAAAAGCAGGGACCAAAGAGGAAATCACCACAAAGTTAGTAAAAATTAGTGTAATAAGAATTTAAAATTAGACTATAAGAAGCACTTATATAGTTAGTACTGAATATATTCCAAGATTTTTTTTTTTTTGTAAAATGCTAAAAAGATATTGCATTGTAAAACACTCATCCTGAAAATGCTTACACTTAGATGCCTTACTATCAAGGACTGTTAAGGTAATCTCATTCTTTGACTTGCTCTGAGAGAAGCCTGTGTCTCCACTTTCTAACATTGGTTGGTTGGTTGAAGCTAAAATCCTACCAGCTCTCTGCAGTGCTGGGAATGCATTACCTAGTGCAACTCTGGCTGCAGATGCATCGTAGTTGATCCAGAAAGACACCCAGGACAGAATTGTAATCAGTGTGGAAGGCATGTAGGTTTGCAAAATGAAGTAACCAATGTTTCTCTTGAGACGAAAACTTAGTGACAGTCGTGGATATGCCCCTGAGTTAAAAAAAGAAAAAGAAAGAAAGAAAAAGAAAAGAGAAAAAAGAAAAAAAAATCAGATCTCCATCTGGTAGGAAACATCTTCTTTATTTCAAAGTGCCCTTAGTTGATTTTGGGGGAGACATCCTCACCAGTTGTGAACTCCACTTTCTTGGATACCATCTTGTAGTCGACAATTGAAAACTGAGGAAGCTCAATTTTATTAACTCCTGTTACTGCTCCCTCTCCTCCATTCCAGTAAAACTCAATGTCATCAGTGGTATAGCCATCTGAAACCAAGAAATATTGCATAATTAAACAGAGTTCCTTTGGTCTCAAAATTCATTTTGAAGACAGTCTGGGAGCTGGAGAGGAAATTCCCAGCAAGTGGTGGTGAGATGACAAGGTTTGAAATCAGGATGACATATAGGTCTCACGATGAGCACTATTCCTGATGGGTTGGTTGTGGTTATAGTGATAACATGGATGTATCTGGCTTTATTGGACATAAACTCTGTGATCATTTAGTGATATCTGTTATCACTGCTCCACAGTTATTTTCTTTGCATCTACTAATGGGAACTCTTTGGTTAGATAACTGGGTAGCTAGGGGTACCTAGGGGTGGCTCAGCTGGTTAAATGCCCGACTCCTGATTTTGGCTCAGGTTGTGATCTCAGTGTCGGGGGGATAGAATGCCACATGTGCCCCTGTGCTGAGTGGGGCATCTGTTTGGGATTCTTTCCCTCTGCCCCTCCCCCTGCTTGCACACATTCTCCCTCTCTCTAAAGTAAAAAAAAAAAAAAGGTAATAGAATAATTGGATTCTAGTACCTGAACATAGATTTTTATTATGTATCATTTCACAATAAGTAATAATCATTGAGCACATATTTACTAAAAGGGAAACAGGAAGGATAAAAGGATGGAGTATAATGAAAGACCAAATTTGTATGTACCCATTATATGATCAAGACATTAAAGAAAAGAAATACGTATTTCTTTCAGAAAATCAGGCAAACTCCTATTCATGTGTTTTTATTATATCTAATATATAGGTGATAAATTAAGAACTATATAAATTTTTTAATTACATTTTTAAATCAAAGTATAGTTCATATACAATATTACATTAGCTTGGGGTGATCAATAATTCTATCATTATGCTTGCTCACTGCCATATTATAGAAAAACTATATAAATTCTTGATAATAATTTTATAGCTTAATATTTATGAAGGTAAGCTTTTGTTAATTTAAAAGGAAAGTGTAGAGGATTGTAGATTAATTTAGAAAGGTCTACCCTTTCCACTTCAAGTTCCTCTTGCCAGTAGCTTATCTGGGTTATGGTCATAGAAAAGACTAATTTGTATAAAAACAATGTATGGAGATATTTAAAAATCTAAAAATCATTTAAGGCATATGGAAAGGTATATATGTCTCTTTCTACCTGGCAAAGACAAGGAAGATATTTCTAAGTTCATTTTCTATTTATATTTACCTCAAATAAAAATAATCTTTTTTTCCATTAGAATTACTAGGGATTGTGTTTCAAAGATAACTATATAACTATATAATGTAGTAAACATTATGTTGACCTACTTTTGATCAAAGCCAGTAACAGATTTTTAAAGAGATTTAAAAAACGCTAATATATTTAAATTTAGAAGTGGAGTGCCAAAGGATCACCATCAACATATCACTGCAGGAATATAAGAAATTTTAAGCTTTTAGGGTTTTTTTTTTGAGGGGAAATAAACCTGTCTTAATTTTAGTACTTTAAAATCCCCTAATCTCTCTTTAAAAAGCTCTTTTTTGAATTCTTATTCCTGAACTCACTGAACCCACAACTGTTTTATATTTGTTTCTTTCACTACTACCACTCTATGGAAATTATTATTTACTCTAGTATGTTTCAATATATCTTGCTTTATTTATCTTTAAACCATTTCTTTCTAGGTCTAAGAACTTGCCTTTTCTTCAAACAGTAATCTTCCAAGTGCAGACACAGAAATAGATGGCATATACTTTTAACTATAATTCCTGGTGTTAGAGAGGCTGTGAGAACCTCTTTACCTGATGGACTTAGAATGATCTACATGTTATTGGCATTTTTACTTACTGGTGTATTGGGGATTTGTACCAAATTCAGGTATGGGTCTATAAAACAGATTCTTTTTTTTTTTTTTTTTTTTTTTTAAGATTTTAGTGATTTATTTGACACAGAGAGAGACAGAGAGAGAGGGAACACAAGCAGGGGGAATGGGAGCAGAAGAAGATCTCTTGCTGAACAGAGATCCTGGCACAGGGCTAGATCCCAGGACACTAGGATCATGACTGGATCCAAAGGCAGACACTTAACCACTGAGCCACCCAGATGTCCCCGTAAAACTGTGATTTTTTTTTGAACATTTTATTTATTTATTTGACAGAGAGAAACACAGCAAAAGAGGGAACACAAGCAGGGGGAGTGAGAGAGGGAGAAGCAGGCTTCCCGCCGAGCAGGCAGCAGGATGTGGGGCTCGATCCTGGGTCTCCGGGATCATGACCTGAGCCGAAGGCAGTTGCTCAACCAACTGAGCCACCCAGGCGCTCCAAAAACTGATTTTTAACATCATTTTGATAAAACTTCTGAACTCAAGAGACAGAGAAGACAAACCACAGACTGGGTGAAAAATATCTGTAAAAGACGTATCTGATAAAAGACTGTTATCCAAAATATACAAAGAGGACTTAAAACTCAACAATAAAAAAACAAGCAACTTGATTAAAAAATGGGCCAAAGACACCTCACCAAAGAACATACACAAATGGAAAATAAGCATATGAAAAGATGCTCAGTATTACATATTTTCAGGGAAATGGAAACCAAAATAATAGTAGTGAGATACTGCTACATATCTATAGGATTTGTAAAAGTCTGGAATACTAACACCACCAAATACTGGTGAGGATGTGAAGCAACGGGTACTGTCAATTATTGCTAGTGGGAATTAAAATTGTACAGCAACAATGGAGGACAGTTTCGTGATTTTTTAAAACACTAAACATACTTTTACCAAGTGATCAAGTAATCAATTGTGCTCCACCATGTGTACCCAAAGGAGCTGAAAACTTTTAATCATACACAAACCTCACTGCAGATGTCTAGGGAAGTTTTATTCATAATTGCATAACCTTGGAAGGAACCAAAGCACTCCTTTTCCTTTAGTAGGTGACTGGATAAATAAACTGTGGTACTTTTAGACAATTGAGTATTATTCACCAAAAAGAAATGAGCTGTCAAACCAGGAAAAGACATGGAAGAAACTTACATGCATTTTATTAAGTTAAAGAAGCCAATCTGAAAAGGCCACATTCTGTATGATTCTAACTATGTGACATTTTAGAAAAGGCCAAACCTGGAGACAATAAAAAGATCAGTGATTGCCAGGGGTTGAGGGTAGGGAGGGATGAATAGACAGAGCACAGAGGACTTTAGGGCAGTAAAAATACTGTGTGTGATAATATAATGGTGGATATGTGTCATCATACATTTGTTCAGATCCACAGAATGGTCAACACCAAGAATGAACCCTAAGGTGAACTGTGGACTTGGGGGTGATTATGATGTGTCCATGTAGGTCCATCAGTTGTAAAAAGTGTAACCATCAGGTGGAGGATGTTGATAATGGGGAGGCTGTGTAGGGGCAGGGGCAGGGCCATATGGGAGATCTGTGTATCTTCCTCTTAATTTTGCCGTAAAAAAAAAAAAAAAAAAGCTCTTCTAAAAAAAAAGAAATTCTTTTAAAGAACCTTCAAAACATTCCACAGGAACATACACATATATATGTGTAGATAGATAAATACAGAAATAAACATAATTTGATGGTAGCTTCAGAGGATCATGGAGCCCCCTGGATCCCATTTACAGGATTTAGAATGAGAACGTCCTCTTTGGGGGAAAATGGTAGTGGCAATATGACAGCTTAAATTCAACCTTGCTGATCTCCCTTCCATTTCCAATTCAAAGTCCCACATGAAGTAGTATCAGGGAATGTGAGATTAAGGAAGAAAGCTGGGTATAAGGGTTCTCTGGGCCTACTAAATAAAGGGTACTAACACTTGTGTGACTGGAGGAATTGTTTTTTCAGTCCTTTAAAGAGAAGTGTGAGAGTTAAAAAGCTAGGCTGTCTCAGAGAAAGAGACCACCTCCTGGTGTATCAGCCAGATAAAGACAACTTACCAGGAGCTCACCATATTTTTCCCTTAGAATATTGTTTCTATTTATGGTTCTTTAGTAAGCTGGACCCAAACCCCAAGGTGTATGTAGGAAAAAAAACAACAACAATGCTTATAATGAATCTGATAGTCCTAGAGAAGAAAAACAAGCAGAACATCCAAAGTAGATGGCCCCTAGTGAAAACAACTGGCGGAGGAAGCAGACAGTAGTTTGAACTCTTCATTTCCCACCCTTACTAAAAATATAGGAACACTGAAGAAAATATTTGATTATGTATATTTGATTAGAGCACAAAAACTTTCCTTGTACTAAAACCCATAGATTTTAATAAAATACGTTTGAGATAAATTGAGAAGATGGTTACTCGTGAGGCCAGATTAATTTTTTTGAAGGTAGTTTGAAAGAAATATTTCAAAAGAGAACAAAATTATAGAATTTTGTAAAGATGAAGAAAACATAATGACTTTGAAGAACTCATCTAGGAGGTCTAACATGTAAGTAGTAGCCATTCCTTTTTTTTTTTTTTTTTTTTAAGATTTTATTTATTTGACAGAGAGAAACACAGCCAAGAGGGAACACAAGCAGGGGGAGTGAGAGAGGGAGAAGCAGGCTTCCTGCAGAGCAGGGAGCCCGATGTGGGACTCGATCCTGGGTCTCCAGGATCATGACCTGAGCCGAAGGCAGTCGCTTAACCAACTGAGCCACCCAGGCACCCCAATAGTAGCCATTCTTGAAAGAAGAAGAGGAGCCATATAAATAAAAAGAACACATATTCTCTTGAGCTTAATGAATGAACTATTTTTAAAATTAAGGGGCTCATTATATTAGGTAATTGTGATATAATTCCTGAACTCCAAGAGTAAAAGAATAATCTTAGAAATTTCCACACAGGAAGTACAAGGTATTTTCAAAAGAAAATATAGTGGACTTCTTATACGGAAATGAAAAGCTTATGGAATAACATCTTCAGAATATCTAGAGTCTATATAGGCAAAAAGGACAACAAATCTGAGACCCAAGAGTCCCATTCCCTGTCAAAATACTGCTTCTTTCCAGAGATAATATACAAAGATCAGAGAACATATCACCCAGGGACCTGTTTGAGGAAATTATTCTACAGAGAAGTCTGACTAAATAAATGAATCAGATGGATACATAACACATAATAAGGGAAGTCACCTTGTAAATGGGCATTGTAAAGAATCATAAGACTACTTTGTTTAAGTCTGTGCAAACAAATTAGAAAATCTGAATGAAATGGATAATTCTCTGGTAAAAAAAGCATTTGCTGAAGTCCAAATCAGAGACAGAAGATCAAAATAGCTTGATTTCACTTCCTACAAACAAACCCCCACGAGACTAAAATATTTAAGAATTTTTAATTCTATTACTACTTAAATCCAAGGTAATGGCTGAGAATGAATACTTCCAAATTATTTTCATAAAGTAAGTAGAGCATATTATTGAACAAAATCCAGCAATACAGGGACGCCTGGGTGGCTCAGTTGGTTAAGCAACTGCCTTCGGCTCAGGGCATGATCCCGGAGATCCGGGATCGAGTCCCACATCGGGCTCCCTGCTCTGCGGGAAGCCTGCTTCTCCCTCTCTCACTCCCCCTGCTTGTGTTCCCTCTCTGGCTGTGTTTCTCTCTGTCAAATAAATAAAATCTTTAAAAAAAAAA
>PITA01000152.1:0-76877 GCA_004023965.1 Spilogale gracilis | reverse complement strand
TTTAGTCTTTTAACAAAAAACACTCATTAAGTATGAAGAGATGGATACTTCCTTACATAATAAGATATAGCTATCTCAGTCTCAAAGCCAGCAACATGTTTATTGTAGAAACACTAGGATATTTCCACAGAGTACAAGATAAGAGTGCCCACTAAAAAAAAAAAAAAAAGAGTGCCACTATTAATGCTCTTATTTAACACTGTTCTGGAAATACTAACCAATGCATTAGGAAAGAGAAAGAGAATTCAAGTGTAAAGTTGTAAAGCAGCTGGTTAAACTATCAATATTTACAAATTATACAATTGTGTGCTCAGTAAATCCTAAAGAATTAACTGAATAACTATTATAAATAACAGATTTGGTATGGTAATGGGGTACAAAATTACTATATAGGAATGGGTAGTTTATAGATATAAAAACTATAATTTATAATATATAATAGAAGAAAAGACTAATTTTAAAATAGAGACAAAATATCTAGTAATAAACTGAAAAATATGCAAGGTATATGCAACATTTAAAACAATCTTTCAGGGCACAAAGGAAACCTTAAATAAATAAAAAGGCATTGCATGTTTTTGAATAGAAAAACTCAACATCATAAGTTCATTTGCAATTTAATGTGAGTACCTATAACAATAGGTTTTTGTTTTGGAAACTGAACAAAATGATTCTAACATTAAACAAATCAGGCATTCCAAAAAAACTCTAAAAAATAAGAGAGATAAAGGACAGTCAATCCTATTGGTAGTAAAAGGTACTAAAACCTTCAAAAATGATAATGGTATTATTCTAATGCTGGTATAGACAGAGAGATCAATGGACCACAGTTGAAAATTCAGAACCTGAGCCAAATGAACAGAGAAATTCAGTATATGATAAAACTGGCACCCGAAAAATTGTGAAAAGGATAGTTTCATAAATTCAAAAATCCTACAGAAAAAGCTGGGGAGCTACTGCAAATTAGTTTGGACTTGCATTTCATTCCATGTGTTATTATAAACTTCAAATTAATTACAGTTTTATCTAGAAAATAAAACCATGTATGTACTAGAAGAAAACAAGGGAGAATTCTTGTATAATCCTGGCATTGAGGAGGTCTTTTTAACCGTAATACAACAACCAGAAGTCATAAAAAATGACAGAGTTGTCCACATTATAACAAAAAGGAATGGCAAAACCCCATAAACAACATTAAAAGCAAATAATAAACAAAAAATAATTGTAGTGGTGCTTGGGTGACTCAATTGGTTAAGGATCTGCCTTTGGCTCAGGTCATGATCCCTTGGTCCCGGGATGGAGCCCCTCATTGTCTCTTTGGGATCTCTCCTCAGAGGGGAGACTGCTTCTCTCTTTCTCTCTGCCGCTCCCCACTCGTGTTCCCTCTCTCATTCTGCTCTCTCTCCCAAATAAATAAATAAAACATTTAAAAAAATAATTGTAGTGCATATTGCAAATAGGTGCTACATTTCTTAATATATAGTTTCTACAAAAAAATGAAAAATCAAAAACCTAATACCAAAATGGAAAAAGGATATTAAAAGACAGTTCATTAAAAAGGGAAAAATACCCCATCTTAGTCATAATAAGACGATACAAATTAAAATTAACACTACATATCAAAATACATTTCTTTGCCTGACAATTTGGCAAAAATCCATAAATTGATAACACATTGCGTTGCTGAGCATGTGGAGAAGCAAATACTGTTATATATGGATGGTGAGAAAGTAATTTGGTAAAATGCATATAGAATGCAATTTGGCTTTATCTATCACAAATACAAATGTATATGTCTGTTGACTCAGAAATTCCTAGTCTAAAAATCTACCCCAATGATTGAATTACCTAATTGTGAAGAGTGTGTGTACAGGATTATCCATCACAGCGCTATTTCTTTTCTTTTCTTTCTTTCTTTTTTTAAGATTTTATTTACTTCAGAGAGAGAGAGAGCGAGAGCGAGTGAGCACACAAGCAGCAGGGAGGGGAAGAGGGAGAGGGAGAAGCAGTCTCTCTCCTAAGCAAGGAGCCCACCGCTGGGCTTGATCCCAGGGTCCTGGGGTCATGACTTGAGCCAAAGTCAGACGCTTAACTGACTGAGCCACCCAGGTGCACCTATACCATTGTTTCTAATAATGAAATATTTGAAATAAAATAAATGCCCCTCAATAGGAGTAATTGACCAAATTACGATATGTTAATGTACTATTGTAAAGTGGAAAAAAGAATGGGGAAGTTCCTACATATAATGAAAAGCTCTCCAAAACTACCTTTAATGAAAAAAAAAAAAGAAAACAAAATCCCAAAATTTTTGTATGACATGCTAACGTGCGTGAAAAATATTGGAAAAGCTAAAATATAGTTATATATACTTGCATATGTCTAAAAAAAACTCTGGAGTGTCAGATGACAAACTAATACCAATGATTTCCTTGAGGGTTCTAAGGAGAGGGGTACTAGGGATGGGAGGGAAATTGTCACTATACTTATCTAATATTCTTTGATTTTTGAATCATGTGTGTATGTTAAAAAAAAAATAAGTTAACCAAAAGGACATGGAGAAGATCTAGAATGGGGTTTATTTGAGAAAATTTTACCAGCAGAGATGTAGTGGAGTGCAGATTTCCCCAAATTCTCCTTATCTTTCAGTTTAGACTCGTCAGAGGTAGACTGAGTATGCTGTAGCCAAGATTCTAGTGGAGAGAAGCCCAGCCTTATAATGCTTTATTTTCTATAAGATGGCTGGACATTTGTATCTGACTAGGTGCTGTGTGACAGTGGAAGGTCCTGGTGGAGGAAGTGGCCTGGTCATAGAAGCATAGCTTTCAGAACTCAGCAGCTGGGAGCAGCCTATGCTTGGGTCAGGTTAACAGAGATCTGCTGAGTCTGCTGTCTGCCAGGAAGGAGGAAATGAGCTTCCAGGATCATCCAGATCTGTCTCTCTTCAGGGCCATAAAAGTGCCTTCTATCAACACACAATCAGATCAGTTAAAAAATTCACAATGCCCCTGAGATGCAAACAAACTCATTGGCTTGGAAGAAGGAGAAGTGCTGATGCTAGGCCTGGGAAACATTCTCCCATACATCTTTGTTATGGAATGAAAAATACCTCAGCAGCATCCATTTGGGAAGATAGGATGAGAAGTCAGCTTTTTCAAAATGATAGATGGAATCAAAACAAGTACAATTTAGTTTAAAAAATTCTTTAAAGAAGCCAAGACAATATACCACCAATTTAAAGTTCTCTTCTTGTCTAACTTGATCTGAGTGTGGGGTTCAGACTAGCATATCTCATACCCTTTGCTCACCCCTATATGGGGCCAGAATGGCTTTCATTCACATAGGTTCTTGTTAGGTTTCTTACATTTCCCAAAGAGATACTGTCCTATTCTAAGCTAGACTACATGTGATTTTATATTTTAGTTTCAACATAGAATATTTTCACTGTAAGCATTTGTTAGGGAAGAATTCTTAAACCTAGTATCTAAAGACTCTCTTGAAGAGACACACAATTTATAGGTCAAAGCCCGAATACAAACCCTTGGCCTTGTCCCACTTTGGGGATGGATTCATCTGTAGCTTTGACCTCATTAAGCCTCCATCATGACTCTGTGGCCCTGGATGGCCTGTTCTTAATAGGAGTAAAAACAAGGCTGATGAAACACAGCATCTATGTTAGCTTCTGTGTGCTGCTCATCAGAGACACCCGCTTGCTCACTTCCCCTTCCTGAATGCTCTAATATAAGGACTTTGCTGACTCTTGTCGCCTGCCATGGACAGCTCTGGATTCAAAGTCTCATCTTCCTGGATATCCATCAGGACCTCTGATGAAGCACACATACCAACTACCTCTAAACTGGCAAAGCAAATCAATGGAAACTATATCTAACGTTCTAATACACATATTTTGTGTGTCTACTATGTATCAAGCACTATTCTAGGCACTAAGGATAGATAGTGGGTCAGAACTTGACACTGCTCTTTAGTGTCTCATGGTCTAACAGCTGGCTGAGCAAATTGTTGACCTCAGGGAGTTAGAGATGGCTTTGCAGAGGATTTGGCCAGATGGGTGGAGCAGGCCTGCCTGCCGGAGGGAATAATATGTAGAGTGAATAACATGTAGAGAGAATAACATAACATTAGGGTGATGTCAGTGGAAAACTGATTTACTTCATAAAATTTACTCAATAAGCAACTCAATTCTGGCAGGAAAACTGAAATTTAAAGGGCAAAGTTAAATATATACAAACACTATAAAATCTTTGAAGATTTCGGTATGCAAAGGTAAAAGTGGGCTGAGAGGCGTAGAGTGATTGGTAGCCATGACTGAGTGTAGGAAGAAGTGTAGGCAGATACCTAAGGCAACTAGTCATAGCTCTTCCTGCTCCCAATTGACTTTTATCAACTCAACTATGTGATTGCCTTGAGCATAGCACAAAACCATGTTGAATTTTACTTGGCTTATTTGTCTTTCACCCACCAGGCTCTGAGTTCCTTGAGGTCAGGGACCGGTTTTCATTCTTCTTTGTACCTCAGTGTCTAGCCTATGCACCAAGTTCCTAGCATATAGTCAGTATCTAATAAAAGTTTGTAGAGGTGCCTGGGTGGCTCAGTTATTAAACATCTGCCTTAAGCTCAGGTCATGATCCCAGAGTCCTGGAATGGAGCCCCACATCAGGCTCCCTGCTCAGCAGGAAGCCTGATTCTCCCTCTCTCACTCCCTCTGCTTGTCTTCCTTCTCTAACTGTGTTGCTCTCTGTCAAATAAATAAGTAAAATATTGAAACAAACAAACAAACAAACAAACAAACAAATAAAAGTTTGTAGACTACTGAATTCTTGCATCTTATCATTAGGACTCCTGGCTTTGTGTTACAGACCTTAACTTGACGATAAGGCACTAACCTGTGCACATGTCTCTATTCATTCAAGAAGTGCTGACTATTTATTGAGTGCTGACTATGTGCCAGATGCTGGAAAAGTACTGGAGGTATAGTGCTAAATAAAACCGACAGATCTCTTGCTCTTTGGGAACTTGCAAATATCACCTAACAAGCTATATATTTTCCCCCCAGAATTCCTTCTGTGTCAGATAATACGTGTATTGGCTTTCTTTAGCATGTGTTCTGGTCTCCTTCAGGAGAGACAACAACTACGTTTCCCAGACTCCCTTGCAACCAGTGGTGTGGATAAGATTTAGGTTCTCCGGATTAGACGGAGGTAAGTGATGTTAGAGGTGGTTATTTGAGGTATTCATTTTGTTGGTACAGCTCATATAGTAGTATACATGGCTCAGGACCCAGGAATTCTTAGCTTTTGTGGTCCTCAAATCTACATGGTGGTAGAAGCTACCTGATTACCAGCCTCCTGATTGTGGTGTTGCTGTCGGTGTCTTTGGAGGGCCAGTTTGCCCTGTGGCTCCGAGAGTCCCTTCCAGTGGCCCAGCCTAGACCTGCTACTTCAGTATTTTAATTTTATAAGTCCTTTAATTTTATAAGCCTAGACTTATTACTTCAGTCCTTTAATTTTTAAGTCCTTTATTTCCTATATTAAATCTCTTTCTGCTTAAGCTAGCCAACTGGGCTTCTGTTATCTGCAATAGAAACTGGATTGATACATTCTATTTTTCTTCTAGGGAAGAATTATTTGCTTCAGGTTTGGGATTATCAGAGCTTTTGATTAAAACCTCTGTTATGGTTTTTGCTAACCACTCATTAGATGTTTCTGTGCCTTAATTTCTATACGCTATCCTGTACTACTGGGGTTGGGCTCTCTGTCCATCTGGCTTGGAAGAACTGGCTGAAGCTTAGAAGATGGAAGGGAAGGGAAGGTTCTGGATTCTGGCTCAAGCCGTGTGATATTGTCACAGTGACTGGTGATTGCTGCTGGGGCAGTAGGGTGATTCCAGATATTTGATGCTGAGGAAGAGGCAGCACTCTTTTGGCAACTCCACAAGTATCTAGACCAGCATCTCTAATCGGATCTCAGCAGATTCAGACTCATGGCCTCCAGCATGGAGGTGTCAGCCATTTCTGTCTTTTGCTCCTTTAGCAGTCATTTCTCCTACTCCCTTTTGCTTCTCCAGCTTGCCCAATTTTTATAACCAATTCTCTCTGTTAAATTACCTTTTTGAGAAAGCCGGAGTAGTTTGTTTTCTTGATGGGATCCTGTCAGTTACATAGTACTTCCAAACATGTAAATATTTCATCTGTTTCTATCTAGATCTAGGTTTGTTGTCTCAATCTGGTAACCTGATATGGGTAACTTGATACAGAAGCATTCTTGAGCTGAGTTTATTCCTTGATTAAGATGATTCTTCTCACAGGGGCCTTGCAGGTGAGTCTAGGCATCAAGGAAATGGGAAAAGTTGCTTTTTAATTTTAGCTTTACTGAGTAATTAGGTGATAAATTACAACCTCAAGGTGGTTTTTTGAGTCATAGGATCCTACAGGAAAAATGTAAGCAATAATTAAAACTGAGACTCTGGAGATAGTCTCTAACTTGGGGTTGAGAGAAGAGAAGGCAGTGGGTGAGCCAAGACAGCACCTCTCCTTGACTCCCAATTCTGAAGAGCCACAGAACAGTTTAGTTCCATGCACAACAGAAGAGCTAGAATGTGGCCATCAACTAATACAGATTTTAATAGTGTTCAACTGTTTATACCGTTGGTGGTCTGGGTCTTTATTTCCAAGTTCACTTGTAGTTTGTTTAACTAAAACCCGTTAGGCTTAGTGGTCAAGGCACTGAGATAATTACCCATGATTTGGGGGGAAAAGAAAATGCTCACTCCATTTCAGCTAGAAGTCTGAGGTCTCATGAGAGCAATAATGACAGCTGGATCCAATGGAAAGAATAGAGGCCTAGAAATACGCTATTATTCAAAGGTTACACAAGAACATTTTGCCACAGAGAGTGAACATCGATTTGCTCACACCTAAACAACCTATTTACCAAAGGCTTCCCTTTATGAACCACTGACTTCACACAGTGCCTCAAAGCCTGAACACTCCGATACCAAGGATATTGTTTCCTAGCAACAATAACTACACAGAAGCTCTTAAAATTTCCTCTCAGCCCCTGGGGACTTCCTGGTGGTGCAGAATGTAGAGATAAAATTAAGTTGATGTCACTGGATAAAGATGCATGGAGCTAGTACAAATGTAGAAGGATCTGGATGTTAGTGTTTCTCTTTATTACTTGAAACCCTCTATTTTGGATAAATTTTCTAATCTGAAAATAAAAATTACTCTCCACTGTGTTTAATAGACCTGAGACGATGGTCTAAAATTGTACTTACATTGTGTTTTAGATAATATAGATATTTAAGCTTCTAATCCTTGAGTGGGCAGAAGTAAATGTATTTCCCTTTGAGGAGCAGCCACAGCCTCACCTCACGTTTCCTGGTGTGGAGCTTGATTGGCTTAGGCTCCTTGTGAAAATATCATCCCCTCTGCTGTGGTGCCTGGCTCAGGAGTAGGCAATAATCCAGGTCTAAAACAACCAGCTCATAGAAATCCCCTGATCAATTTATTTCTTGGAAATAGGGAGGTGTTCACTTGGTTCACTTCTAGAGAAATCCAGGACTTTTGTTCAAAAGTTAGAGGAGAGATTTCCCTCTCTCTTTTAGCTGTCAGCAAATAAGAAACATTGAGCGAACAGTGCTTGGTCCAGTTATAGGACTGAATATGTTCCTTCCTATATTCATCAGTCCCTATTTGCACTTACTTGAAGTGTCCTAGATCACACTCATGGTCAGCATTTCAACTATTGTTAGAAAATGACCTATTGAAATAAATCTAATAGTCTGCCACTCCCCAGTTCTTCCTTCTCCTTCTACATGAGGGCAAAAATATTAGGAGTATATCAATATCTCTGTTCTTGTAGCAGTGTAGATAATTTATATTATAAGGTTGTTAAATATTGTAATTGTGCTTCTCAGCAGCACATAAAGATACCGAACAGGTGTAATCCTTCCAATGGCTCCAAATCTGTTACAACATTTATTCTAAAAGCTACTTTGGATTCTTTTCTCACTCACATCTGTACCTCTGTGATATCCTAAGAAACAGTAAACAAACTGCAAGATTATCTACCTATCTATCTATCATCTATCTATCTATCTATCTATCTATCTATCTATCATCATCTATCATCTATCTTTTTTTATTATGTTCAGTAAGCCAACATATTGTACATCATTAGTTTCTGATGTAGTGCTCAGTGATTTATCAGTTGCTTAAAACACCCAATGCTCATCACGACACATGCCCTCCTTAATATCCATCATCCAGTTACCCCATCCACACTTCCCCCCATAACATTTGGTTTGTTTTCCTGAGTCCAGAGTCTCTTACTAGCTATTTATCCCAAAAATACAGATGTAGTGAAAAGAAGGGTCATATGCATTTCAATGTTCATAGTAGCAATGTCCATAATAGCAAAACTATGGGAGGAACTCTGATGTTCTTCAACAGATGAATGAATGAAGATGTGGTTCACATGAGGGACTGTGGACTCCAAGAAACAAACTGAGAGTTTTAGAGGTGAGGGTGGTGAGGGGATTGGTGAACCTGGTGGTGGGTATTAAGGAGAGCACGTATTACATGGAGCGTAATGTATTATATGTAAACAATGTTATATGTAAGTTATATGTAAACAATGGATCTTGGAACCCTACATCAAAAACTAATGATGTATTGTATGTTGACTAACAAAACACAATAAAAAAAAAAAGAAGATGTGGTTCATATATACAATGGAATATGATTGAGCCAACAGAAAGGATGAATACCCACTATTTACTTCAACATGAATGGGACTGGAGGGGATTATGCAAAGTGAAATAAGTCAAGCAGAGAAAGACAATTATCATATGGTTTCACTCATATGTACAACATAAGGAACAGCACAGAGGACCACAGGGGAAGGGAGGGAAAACCTAATGGGAAGAAATCAGAGAAGGAGACAAAGCATGAGAGACTCTGGAAGACATATTTTTAAAGTGTTTTTACAGTATTAAAAAACCGTAAGTACAAATCTGCACGGCAATCCACTTAATGTTTGACTCCCATCTGACAAAATGCTGTTGGAATGGTAGTGTAGTTCCTAGGGATGGCCATCAATTGTTAATTAGGTTTGTAGGTGATCATTAGAAAATATAAGGAGTAAAAATTCGTCTTCCAGGAGGACATCCATGGTGAGATCCTTGTCTACCCCTTGTGTTATAGAAGATAAACCTAGTGCCTTTTCTTCAGGATGGCACCTCCCATTTTCTGAGGACACCTCTCCTGATCCCCTTCAGTCTTTCATTCTTTTTATTTTTTTTTTTTTAAGATTTTATTTATTTATTTGACAACAGAAAGGTCACAAGTAGGCAGAGAGGCAGGCAGAGAGAGAGGAGGAAGAAGGCTCTCCTCTGAGCAGAGAGCCCAATGTGGGCCTCGATCCCAGGACCCTGAGATCCTGAGATCGAGATCATGACCTGAGCTGAAGGCAGAGGCTTTAACCCACTGAGCCACCCAGGCGCCCTTCAGTCTTTCTTTCTCCCGGCTCTGGTCCTTGCCGGGATATCCTGTCTATGAAGCTATTCTCCGCTCATTCCTTTCGAGGTTGCTTATATGCCCCTTAAAGTGCGGAGCCCCAAACTGAGAGGGGGTTATACCTACCCCGTCTCTTCTACCTGAGTTATCTGGCTGCTTTCCCTTACTCTCAAGGTTAATCGTGCCCTGGTTATTGAGCCAATCCTGACTAATTTAGGAATTCAGCAGCAGCAGGTTTAGAATTACACGATGCCCTTCAGATTTGGAATCTTAGAGTCCAGGCATGTTTTCTAGTGAACACCCCTTGAAGAGCCCTCTTATTTTCAGGCAGATCTAGGACATGGTGCACCAGGAACAAAGTCAGTTTTCTCAGGGTTCCACCTACTTCTGTCAAACCTTGTTATCCCCTATGTTTGGCCAATATGAAAATTCTCAGAATGACTTTTTGAGAGTCCTTCTCCTTCAAATCTGATTGCTTAATACCATCTAGTTTATTAATCCTTGCATACACTGAATCATTTCCACTTAAAGACTTTTAGACAGCAGGCACTTTGTTTTTTGGAGACAGCTGTCCACATTATATTAACTACATTAAAATGCATTAACATCCCATATTAAACATACTTTACATATCATTATAAAAGCATTGGGTTTTTGTTCTTTGTTTTTTGAAGATTATTTATTTATTTGACACACACAGAGAGAAACAATGAGAGAGGGAATACAAGGAGGGGGAGTAGGAGAGGGGAAAGCCTGCTTTCTGAGCAGGGAGCCCAATGTGGGGCTTGATTCCAGGACTCTGGGATCATGACCTGAGCTGAAGGAAGACACTTAACGACTGAGCCACCCAGGCCCCAAAGGCATTGGGTTTTGGCTGACCTGTTAATGTTCTATTTGTTTTAAGATTGTATAGTATTGTGTATATTTGTTTTGTATATTGTATAATTTGTTTTCTATATATATGTATATATATGTGTGTATTTTTATATTTAAAGATTTATTACATATATTTGTTTTAAGATTTTAGTTTTCTCTATTTTTGAGCCAATAATTTTAGACCCTTGAAAGACTCACAGCATGTAAGATACTTTGCCTATAGTGGTTGGTGGCAAAACAGCTTGGCTAGATCCCAGATACCAATAGGGCTTTAGTGCGTTGCTTAAGATCTCCTTCCAAGGTTTCTTTATTTGGAATATAACCAGTTCCTCTTAAATTTCTCACTGATGGGAATCCTGCTATGATCATCAGATCTCCTGACCCTAATTGTTGACCTGTCCTGAATGCTAAATTAGCCAGCCACCTGTAATTTCTCAGAATGAAGTGGACTGCCTGCAATAGCTACCCTTGGGTTGTCCAGGTACCATCTCTGAGACTGAGTATCTCTCTGAGCCGATTCTCACCTTCTCTACCATTTTCCTGGCCCCATGTTGATGAGAAGCTTACATGTTGTATGCCATGCCTGTCTAACTTATGATAGTCCCTGTGTGGCTGGATAACAAGGGGCAAGAATTTTTACATTCTAGTTGCTGGTCTTACTGGTCTTCTATTACAGCAGCACAAGTTCAAATTAACATTTCACAGTCACATTTTTTCCCCCTTCGGACTTAAATATCGGATCTAATATTGTCCTTACTAAATGTTATCTAATTCAATTTGACTTGCTCTTCTAACCTGTTGAGGGTTGTTTTTTTAATTCTTATTTGCTCATCCTCTTAGTTTCATGTTATCTTCAAATTCAATAAATGTGCCTTTTATCATTATTCCCTTGATAGAGACAAATGTGGAATGGCAGAAACAAAGATAGAGCCTTGCAACGCTCTTCTTGGCAATATCCCTCTAGGTTGATATAAAAAGTCTTTGATCAGCACTTTATGGGGTGGCACCAGAATTTATCCATTTAATATTTGCCTGTTTTATGTATGTATGTATGTATGTATGTATGTTTATTTATTTATTTATTTAAAGATTTTTATTTATTTATTTGACAGAGAGAGATTACAGGTAGGCAGAGAGGCAGGCAGAGAGAGAGGAGGAAGCAGACTCCCTGCCAAGCAGAGAGCCCAATGCGGGCCTAGATCCCAGGACCCTGAGATCATGACCTGAGCTGAAGGAAGAAGCTTTAACCCATTGAGCCACCCAGGCGCCCTATTTGCCTGTTTTAGCTTCGAGACTGTATATCTCACATTTTCCTGATATGCTGATTTTGCAATCCTAGCTAATAAAAATGTGAGATTTGTTTTGACTTGTGTTTAGAGAAATCGAGTTGCCTCCATCAATTACTGATTTTCCTTCTATGGGGACCCAGGGCTAGAATTCTGCCTAGACTGAATCAGTCTCATCAGCCTAGGTATCTTAGAATTTTCCTTTCTTCTTTTCTGGAACAATGGAATGGGATAGTCCATTCTGCCCCATCAATAACCATTGGGGATACTAATGTAAGTCTGTAGGCTTGTAATAATAAACTTTCCTTCACAACGTTGTTTCCTTTAATAAGTGTTAATTAATTTATGTAGGTGCCTATGTTTTAGGAAAATTTTTGGTAACAGATGAGAACCAGTGGTGCTCTATTGCCAAAATCAGTGGTGGGATGAAGGATATCACACCTGGAAATCCTAAAATCTTATTATGAAATGTTTGTCTAATATGTTTGTTACCAATAAAATTTTCTCAAAACAAACAGCTACCAGCCATTTATACTTTATTTTTCTTAATTGTCAAAGAGATAATATTTTAAGTCTCAGAAAAAAATTCTTATCCACCTCTTTCCAATTTACATTATAATCATGGAGTAGATTTTTCCAGGATATTTATGTACGGTCAATTTTTTTTATAGTCTTAAAAGCCTTTTACATTGTGTATATATTTACTGAATATTTCAACTCCCTGTACACTCCATCCCTAAAAAAATAACAGGCAAAAGATGAAAATAAATGTGACTGTGAACTCTTGTTTCTAAGTACTGCCAAGACTTGGGTACACCTTTCTTAAAGATGAATTTCACACTATTTCAATCAAATAAAACTTGTACTCTTTGGAAATTCCTTTAAGAACTTTCTTCTAAAATTGAGACAGCTTTTTGCTTCATCCTGCTGTCATGGGATGGAAAGGACTTTGCTCTTGCTCGTTCAGCTCTTTGCAGATGAGGTCCTGGAGTTATGGTGGTTAGATGTCTCCACATCTGCCAGCAATTTCTGCTTTGAATATAAAGGAAGATCAAAACTCCTCTCCATTTTTAAATAGTTGTTTGGTTGTGGTCCTTTACACAGCTTCTCTAAGCAGTGGAATGACCACATTCACTTGAACATATGAAAAAAGGATTAACACATAAGCAGAGAATTTAGTATGTCAATATCAGAATGTCATTTAAGATTGTATTAAAATTATATTTAGAATTGTATATTGTTTAAGAATGTTTGATCTAGGGACACCTGGGTAGCTCAGTCAGTTAAGCTCCCAGCTCTTGGTTTCCGCTCAGGTCATTGATCTCATGGGTTGTGGGATTGAGCCCCACATAGGGCTCTGCACTGAGTGGGGAACTTGCTTCAATATATGTCCCTCTGCCCCTGACCCACTTGTGTGTGCTCTCTTTCTCTGTCAAATGAATAAATCCTAAAAAAAATGCTTGATCTATTGGGCATCCTTAAAGATGTACATTATTGTTTTATATAAAAGAATAAAAAATGAAATCAGGCCTAGAGAAAGAGGTCACCTCTGAATTTGATAAGCACCTAAAATGCTGCAAGTAGCCTTATGTCTAAAGTGCAAATTATCTTTGAAGATAATAAGACTATGAATAAGTCAAGTAGAAACTCAGGCAATTACCCAGCTAATCCAAATGTAGTATTACTTTATCCTTATTGCTTTGGCAATATTGTTGCTGGCCTGAAACCCTAGATTAATAGTTTAGATGATAATTCCAGTTATGTAGTTTAATTTTCATGCCTATTTTATGTCCAAAATGTGGAAATGATTCAGAATATCTTTTTTTTAATTTTTAATTTTTAAAATTATTTTATTTTTTCAGTGTTCCAAGATTCATTGCCCATGCCCCACACCCAGTGCTCCATGCAATAGGTGCCCTCAGTACCCACCATCAGGCTCTCCCATACCGCTACCCCTTCCCTCCAAGACCCTCAGTTTGTTTCTGAGTCCAAAGTCTCTCACGTTTCATGTCTTTACCCAAATTACCCTACTTCCCATTTCCTTTCCTTTTCCTACTGTCCTCTATATTACCCCTTATGCACCGCAAGTCAGTGAAACCATGTGATACTTGACTTTCTCTACTTAGCTTATTTCACTCAGCGTAATCTCTTCCAATCCAGTCCATGTTGCTACAAAAGTTGGATATTCATCCTTTCTGATGGAGGTGTAGTATTCCATTGTTTATATGTACCTCATCTTCTTTATCCATTCATCTGTTGAAGGGCACCTTGGCTCTTTCCACAGTTTGGCGATTGTGGCCATTGCTGCAATGAACATTGGGGTGCATATGGCCCTTATTTTCACTACATCTGTATCTTTGGGGTAAATATCTGGTAGTGCAATTGCACGTTCATAGGGTAGCTCTATTTTTATTTTTTTAAGGAATCTCCACACTGTTTTCCAAAGCGGCTGCACCAACTTGCAATCCCACCAACAGAGTAAGAGGGTTCCCGTTTCTCTGCAGCCTCTCCAGCACTTGTTTCCTATCTTGTTATTTTTGGCCATTCTGACTGGTATAAGGTGGTATTTCAGTGTGATTTTGATTTGACTTTCCCTGATACCTAGTGATGTTGAACATTTTTTCATGTGTCTGTTAGCCATTTGTATATCTTCTATGGAGAAGTGCCTCTTCATGTCTCCTGCTCATTTTTTTTGATGTGATGATCTTTATTTTGGTTTGAGTTTGAGGAGTTCTTTATAGATCTTAGATATCAGCCCTTTGTCTGTAATGTCATTTGCAAATATCCTCTCCCATTCTGTGGGTTGCCTCTTTGTTTTGTTGACTGTTTCATTTGCTGTACAGAAGCTTTTTATTTTGATGAAGTCCCAGAAGTTCATTTTCGCTTTTGTCTCCTTTGCCTTTGGAGATGTGTCTTGAAAGAAGTTGCTGTGGCCGATGTCAAAGAGGTTACTGCCTATGTTCTCTTCTGGGATTTTGATGGATTCCTGCCTCACATTGAGGTCTTTCATCCATTTCAAGTTTACCTTTGTGTGTGGTGGAAGAGAATGGTCTAGTTTCATTCTTCTATATGTAGCTGTCCAATTTTCCCAGCACCATTTATTGATGAGAGTGTCTTTTTTCCACTGGATATTTTTTCCTTCTTTGTCGAAGATGATTTGCCCATAGATTTGTGGGTCCATATCTGGACTCTCTACTCTGTTCCATTGGTCTATTTGTCTGTTTTTGTGCCAGTACCATGCTGTCTTGGTGATCACAGCTTTGTAATAAAGCCTGAAGTCGGGTAACGTGATGCCCCCAGCTTTGTTTTTCTTCTTCAACAATTCCTTAGCCATTTGGGATCTTTTTTGGTTCCATATAAATTTTAGGATTGTTTGTTCCAACGCTTTGAAGAATGTTGGTGGCATTTTGATCAGAATGGCATTGAAAGTACAGATTGCTCTGGGCTATAGACATTTTAACAATCTTTATTCTTCCGATCCTCTAACAATAATAACAAGACACACCCAGGGGGATCTGAAATACTTTCCTTGCCCACAAGGAGTGTTTGCACTCACCTTCCCGCCCTATTCTGTCAGTGTTTCTGTGTAATTGTTTTGCCTTTGTAATATATAAATGCTGGTCTTGGGGGTCACTTGGGTTGGGCTTAGCTTTTTGTTCTCTTCAACCTTCTTTTACTCTTGATGGTCTTTTTCTTTACTCTGATGTAGTTTTGCACCATATAAATCCTACCATTGGGGTCCACTCTGGCTGGGTTTTTTTTTTTCCTTGATTCCTTTCTCTTCTTCTCTCTCTTTTTTCTTTCTTCTTCTTTTTCAGTGGTGACTTCTGATTGCTTCAAAACCTTCCAGTGAACAATTCACCTGGATAGTGGTTGATATATTTAGCTATACACCCCCTCAACCACTCCTCGCCAAAATGACTTGGAGGAGGAACATCCAACAGAAGAAGAACCCAGAGACTGCAACGCCTGTCAGAGAATTACTGGAAATGAACATAAAAACAAATGACAGAAATGGAATTCAGGGTAGCAATCGTTCAAGCAATGACTAACTTGGAAAAGAACATTAGTCTCAAGACAGAAGCTCTAATGACAGAAGTGAAAGCCGAGGTTAGAAAGGCTATTAATGAGATGCAATCTAATTTAAATACACTAATAGCTGGGGCAAGCGAAGCTGAAGATCGTATTAGTGATTTAGAAGACGGATGGATTAAGAAGGAGGAGCAAGAGAAGTCTTGGAACAAACAGCTAAAATCCCATGAAAATAGAATTAGGGAAATAAATGATGCCATTAAACGTTCCAATATCAGAATTATTGCAATCCCTGAAGGAGATGAGAGAGAGAGAAGCCTAGAAAATATAGTCAAATAAATCATGGATGAAAATTTCCCTAATCTAAGGAATGAAACAAATATTCATGTCCTAGAGGCAGAGAGGACAGCCCCCAAGATCAGTGAGGTCAGAAAAACCTCTAGGCACATAATTGTGAAATTCGTGAATCATAAAATCAAAGACTGTGTCTTAAGGGCAGCTAAGGGGAAGCGATCCCTTACATATAGAGGGAGGACCATCAGAATAACATCAGACCTATCCACAGAAACCTGGCAAGCCAGAAAGGGCTGGCAAGACATATTCAGAAAATTACATGAAAAAATATGCAACCAAAGATAATGTACCCAGCAAGGTTGACTTTCAGAATGGAAAGAGAGATAAAGTGTTTCCAGGACCTCCAAGGTCTAAAAGATTATGCAACCACCAAGCCAGCACTACAAGAAATATTAAGAGGGCTTCTATTAAAGAGAAATGAACCTAAGAGTAACACAGAACAGAAATTTACAGAGGTAATCTATAGAAACATGAATTTCACAGGCAATATGTCAATAAAAACATATCTATGAATAATCACTCTCATTGTGAATGGCCTAAATGCTCCAATAAAAGGGCACAGAGTTTCAGACTCAATAAAATGATAGGACCTATCCCTATGCTGTTTACAAGAGACACATTTTGAATCTAAAGATGTTTCCAGATTGAAAGTGAGGGGATGGAGGACCATCTTTCATGCCAATAGACCTCAAAAGAAAGCCAGGGTTGTTAGGGCCTGCTTAGCCTAAGGGCAGCCATGACAGGTTCTGTAATGCCCTTGGTGACTTAGGCCTCTACTTATCTATAACTCCCTGGTGGTTTAGGCCTTTACAAGGCCTCTGTTAGGCTTATCGGGACAAACAGGATTAGGGCAATGCACCTTGCTTCAGGTCCTGGAATTTTATCTTACCTAACCAGGTTATGGGTGGTTGACTTGTGAACTGTGTGAAACTCCAAGAACTGTGGAAAATTACTGTGTGACTCATGCTTGCTGTTTGAAATGCATATAAACCCCTAGACCCTTGCATTCGAGGTCCTTGTTGAAACCTGCTGAGCCGGGCAGATATTTGGACCCCAGCTAGCTGGAAATAAACTTTGCTGTGTGATTTGCATTATTCTGAGCATCCTCGGTTCCTTTTTGGGGAAGCAGTTGACACTGGACTTTAACAGGGGTAGTGATTCTCATATCAGACAAATTGGATTTTAATCTAAAGACTGTAGTCAGAGACACAGAAGGACACTACATCATTCTCAAAGGGTCTATACACCAAGAAGATCTAACAATTGTAAATATTTATGTCCCCAACATGAAAGCAGCCAACTACATAAGCCAACTGTTAAGCAAAATAAAGAGTCATATTGATATGAACACATTAATTGTAGGAGATCTTAGCACACCACTCTCAACAATGGACAGATCATCTAAACTGAAAATCAACAAAGAAACAAGAGCCCTGAATGACACATTGGACCAGCTGGATCTCATAGATATATTCAGAACATTTCACCCTAAAACAGCAGAATACTCATTCTTCTCAAATGCACATGGAACTTTCTCCAGAATAGGCCACATACTAGATTACAAATCAGGGCTCAACCAATACCAGAAGATTGATATTATTCCCTGCATATTCTCTGACCACAATGCCATGAAACTGGAACTCAACCACAACAAAAAGTTCAGAAGAAAATCAAACACTTGGAAGCTAAAGACTATCCTGCTCAAGAATCTGTGGATCAACCAGGAAATCAAAGAAAAACTGAAACACTTCATGGAAACCAATGAGAATGAAGATACATCAATGCAAAAACTCTCGGATACAGCAAAGGCAGTCCTAAGGGAAAAATACATAGCCATCGAAGCCTCACTCAAAGAAACTGAAAAATCCCAAATACACCAACTCTCATTACACCTTAAAGAACTGGAAAATCAACAACAAATTAATCCAACCCCACACACAAGATGGGAAATAATTAAGATTAGAGCAGAGATCAATGAATCAGAAACTAGAGATACAGTAGAACACATCAACGAAACTAGAAGCTGGTTCTTTGAAAGAATTAATAAGATTGATAAACCATTGGCCAAATTCATCCAAAAGAAAAGAGAGAAGACCTAAATTAATAAAATTATGAATGAAAGGGGAGAGATCATGACTAACACCAAGGGAATAGAAACAATCATCAGAAATTACTATCAAAAATTATATGCCAATAAGTTTAACAACCTAGAAGATATGGATCTATTCCTGGAAACCTATAAACTTCTAAGACTGAAACAGGAAGAAATTGACAATCTGAATAGACCTATATCTAATAACGAGATTGAAGCAGTGATTAAAAACCTCCCCAAAAACAAGATCCCAGGACCAGACGGATTACCTGGGGAATTCTACCAAACATTCAAAGAAGAAATAACACCTTTCTCCTGAAGCTGTTTCAAATAATAGAAACAGAAGGAAAACTTCCAGACTCTTTCTACGAAGCCAGCATTACTCTAATCCCCAAATCAGACAAAGATCCCATCAAAAAGGAGAACTTCAGACCAAAATCTCTGATGAATATGGATGTCAAGATTTTCAACAAGATCCTTGCTAACAGGATCCAACCATACATTAAAAAGATTATCAAAAAAAAAAAAAAGATTATCCACCATGACCAGGTGGGATTTATCCCAGGGATGCAAGGGTGGTTCAACACTCACAAATCAATCAACGTGATAGAACAAATCAATAAGAGAGGAGAGAAGAACCACATGGTACTCTCAATTGATGCAGAAAAGGCATTTGACAAAATACAACATCCGTTCCTGATTAAAACTCCTCAAAGAATAGGGATAGAGAGAACATTCCTCAACCTCATAAAATCCATCTATGAAAAACCCACAGTGAATATCATCCTCAGTGTGGAAAAATTATAGCCTTCCCTCTGAGATCAGGAACAAGACAAGGATGCCCGCTCTCACCACTACTGTTCAACATAGTGTTAGAAGTACTAGCAACAGCAATCAGACAACAGAAAGAAATATAAGATATTCAGCTTGGCAAAGAAGAAGTCAAACTCTCTCTTTTTGCAGATGACATGATACTCTATGTGCAAAACCCAAAAGACTCTACCCCTAAACTACTAGAACTCATACAACAATTCCATAATGTGGCATGATACAAAATCAGTGCACAGAAATCAGTTGCATTCATATGCACTAACAATGAAAATATAGAAAGGGAAATCAGAGAATCGATTCCGTTTACTATAGCACCCAAAACCACACGATACTTAGGAATAAACCTAACCGAAGAAGTTAAGGCTCTGTACTCAAGGAACTACAGAACACTCATGAAAGAAATTGAAGAAGACACAAAAAGATGGAAGAGCATTCCATGCTCATGGATTGGCAGAATATCTTTATGGAATTTTTATTTTGACAAGTCATGTGCATCCTAGTTTGATTGTTTGTGAGTCCATGCCTGAAAGATTACTGAACAATTCTTCTTTCCTTTCTTTTTTTTTGGAGTGCCACTTTTCACTGAGTAATTTTAATGAAAAGAAATGGTAATTTATCAATAGAACACATTTTGGGAGAATCCATTAAAAATTAAATTAAAAGAGCTCCACCCAAACAACTTACAGCAAAATATTTACTGTATGCTGTTAAGAGAAAATAAGCATCCTAAAAATGCATGCATATGTGTATATACAATGAAGAATCTATGGGGGAAATAGTTAATAGTGGTTATTACAGATGTTAGGATTTTCGGTGATTTTTTAAATTGAAATTTTTAAATTTAAATTCAAGTTAGTTAACATAGTGTAGCATTAGTTTCAGGAGTAGAATTCAGTGATTCATCACCTAATATAATATCCAATGATCATCCCAACAAGTATCCTCCTTAATGCCCATCACCCACTTAGCCTATACTGCCACCCAGCTCCCTCCCACATCCTTCAGTTTTTTTCTCAAATATTTAAGCATCTCTTATGGTTTGCCTCCCACTCTGTTTTTATCTTATTTTATTTTTCCTTCCTTTCCCCTATGTTCATCTATTTTATTTTTTAAATTCCACAAATAAGTGAAATCATATGATATTTATTTTTTTGTCACTTATTTTGCTTAGCATAATGCACTCTAGTTCCATCCACATTATTGCAATTGACAAGATTTTGTTTTTTATGATCACAAAGTAATATTCCATTGTGTACACACACACACACATACACACACATCATATCTTCTTTATCCATTCATCAGTTGATGGATGTTTGGGCTTTTCCCATAATTTGGCTATTGTTGATAATGTTGCAGTAAACATTGGGATACACGTGTTCTTTTGAATCAACACTTTTGTATTCTTTGGATAAACGCCTAGTAATGCAATTGTTAGTCATAGGGTAATTTTATTTTTAACTTTCTGAAGAACCTCCATGCTGTTTTCCAGAGTGACTGCACCAGTTTGCATTCTTACCAACAGTGCAAAAGGATTCCCCTCTCTTCACATCTTCACCAACATCTGTTGTTTCCTGAGTTGTTAATTTTAGCCATTCTGATAGATGTGAGGTAGTATCTCATTGTGGTTTTGATTTTTATTTCCTTGATGATGAGTGATGTTGAGTATCTTCTCATGTGTTTGTTAGCCCTCTGACTGTCTTCTTTGAAAAAAGTCTATTCATGCCTTCTGCCCATTTCTTCACTGGATTATTTGTTTTTTCAGTGTTAAGTTTGATAAGTTTTTTTTAAAAAATATTTTATTTATTTATTTGACAGAGAGAGAGAGAGATCACAATTAGGCAGGGAGGCAGGCAGAGAGAGAGGAGGAAGCAGGCTCCCTGCTGAGCAGGGATCCTGATGCTGGCCTAGATCCCAGGACCCTGAGATCATGACCTGAGCTGAAGGCAGAGGCTTTAACCCATTGAGCCACCCAGGTGCCTTAGTTTGATAATTTTTTTTTTTATATATAAATTTTGGATACTAACCCTTTTTCAGATATGTTGTTTGCAAATATCGTCTACCATTCCATAGGTTGCCTTTTAGTTTCGTTGATTGTTTCTTTTGCTGTGCAGAAGATTTTTATCTTGATGAAATCCCAACAGTTCATTTTTGCTTTTGTTTCCCTTGCCTCCAGAAATGTGTCTAGTAAGAAGTTGCTATGGTCAAAGCTGTTGCTGTCTGTGTTCTCTAGGATTTTCTTGGTTTCCTGTCTTACAGTTTAGGTCTTTCATCCATTTTGAATTTATTTTTGTGTATGGTATAAGAAAGTGGTCCAGTTTCATTTTTCTGCATGTTGCTGTCCAGTTTTCCCAACACCATTTGTTGATGAGACTGTCTTTTTTTCCCCATTGGATATTCTTTCCTGCTTTGTTGAATATTAGTTGACTATATAGTTATACCTCCATTTCTGGGTTCTCTCTTCTGCTCCATTGATCTATGTGTATTTTTTTGTGCCAATACCATACTCTTTTGATGATTACAGCTTTGTAATACAGCTTGAAATCTGGAATTGTGATGCCTCCTATTTTGCTTTTCTTTTCCAACATTACTTTGGCTGTTTTGGGGTCTTTTGCAGTTCCATACAAATTTTAGAATTGTTTGTTCTAGCTGTGTGAGAAATGTTGGTGTTATTTTGATATGTTTTGCATTGAATGTGTAGATTGCTTTGGGTAGTATAGACATTTTAATAGTATTTGTTCTTCCAGTCCATGAGCATGACATGTTTTTCCATTTCTTTGTGTCTTCTTCAGTTTCTTTCATAAGTGGTCTATTGTTTTCAATGTACAGATATTTTACCTCTTTGTTTAGGCTTGTTCCTAGATATCTTATGGGTTTTGATGCAATTGCAAATGGGATGGATTCCTTGATTTCTCTTTCTGCTGCTTCACTATTGGTGTATAGAAATGCAATAGACTTTGAGGAATTCATATATCAGTTCTGGCAATTTTTTGGTAGAGTCTTTTTGGTTTTCTATATAGAGTATCATATCATCTGCAAATAGTGAAAGTTTGACTTCTTCCTGGATGATTTGGAGGGATTTTATTTCTTTTTGTTGTCTGACTGCTGAGGCTAGGACTTCCAGTACTACATTGGACAACAGTGGTGAGAATGGACATCCTGTCCTGTTCCTGACCTTAGGAGAAAAACTCTCAGGTTTTTCCCATTGAGGATGACATTAGCTGTGGGTCTTTCATATACGGCCTTATGATGTTGAGGTATGTTCCTTCTATCCCTACTTTCTTGAGGGTTTTTATCAAGAAAGGATGCTGTATTTTGTCCAGTGCTTTTCCTGCATCTAATGAGAAGATTGTATGGTTCTTGTCCTTTCTTTTATTAATGTGGTGTATCACATTGATTGATTTGTAGATATTGAACTACCCCTGCAGCCCAGGAATAAAACTCACTTGATTATGTTGAATAATCCTTTTAATATACTGTTGGATTCAGTTAGCTAGTATCTTGTTAAGAATTTTTGCAAATATGTTCATCAAGGACACTGGTCTGTAATTCTCCTTTTCAGTGGGGTCCTTGTCTCATTTTGGAATCAAGATAATGCTGGCCTCATGGAATGAATTTGGAAGTTTTCTTTCCATTCCTATTTTGTGGAACAGCTCCAGAAGACTGCTTTAAATGTTTGGTAGAATTCTCCAGGGAAGCCATCTGGCCCTGGACTCTTGTGTGTTGGAGATTTTTGATTATGGATTCAATTTCTCTGCTGATTATGGGGCTATTCAAATTTTCTATTTCTTCCTGTTTCAGTTTTGGTAATTCATATGTTTCTAGGAAGTTATACATTTCTTCCAGGTTGCCAAATCTGTTGGCATATAATTTCTTGCAATAATTCTTTTATAATTGTATTTCTGTGGTATTGGTTTTATCTCTCCTCTTTCATTTATGATTTTATTTATTTAGGCTTTTTCTCATTTCCTTTTTGATAAGTCTGGCTAGGGTTTTATCGATTTTGTTAATTGTTTCAAAACTGGCTCCTGCTTCCATTGATCTGTTCTTTTATTTATTTATTTCTATATCATTTATTTCTGCTCTAATTTCAATTATTTCCTTTCTTCTGCTGCTTTTGGGTTTTATTTGCTGTTCTTTATCCAGCTCGTTTAGGTGTAAGATTAGATTGAGATTTAAGGCTTTTCTTGCTTTTTGAGGAAGGCTTGTATTGCTATCTACTTCCCTCTTATGACCACCTTTGCTGTATCCCAAAGATTTTGGGCTGTTGTGTTTTTATTTTCATTTGTTCCCATGTATTTTTTTTTAATTTATTTTTTAATTTCCTGGTTAACCCATTCATTCTTTAGTAGAATGTTCTTTAACCTTCAGGTATTTGTGGTCTTCCCAAATTTTTTCTTGTGGTTTACTTCAAGTTTCAAGCATTGTGGTCTGGAAATATGCAGTGTATGATCTCAAATCTTTTTGTACCAGTTGAGGCCTAATTTGTGTGACCCAATGTGATCTATTCTAGAGAATTTTCCATGTGCATTCAAAAAGAATGTGTATTCTGCTGCTTTACAATGAAATGCTCTGAATATGTCTGTCAAATCCATTGGCCCAGTGTGCCATTTAAAGCCACTGTTTCCTTGTTGATCTTCTGCTCAAATAATCTGTCCATTTCTGTGAAAGGGGTGTTAAAGTTCCTTATTATTATTATATTATTATCAATGAGCTTCTTAAGTTTGTTATTAATTGATTCATATATTTGGCTGCTCCCAAATTTGGGGCACAAATCTGTACAGTTGTTAGGACTTCTTGTTATATAGACCCCTTTATTATGAGATAGTGCCTTTCTCCATCTCTTAGTACAGTCTTTGGCTGAAAATCTAGTTTATCTGATATAAGTATGGCTACCCCATCTTTCTTTTGATTTCCATTAGCATGATAAATGGTTCTCCACCCCATCACTTTCAATCTGGAGATGTCTTTGGGTCTAAAACGAGTCTCTTGTAAGCAGCATATTGATGTGTCTTTTTCTTTTTCTTTTTTTCTTTATCCATTCTGATTCCCGATGTCTTTTGATTGTAGCATTGAGTCCACTTACAGTCAGAGTAATTATTGATAGATACTAATTTAGTGTCATTGTATTACCTGTAAAGTCACTGTTCCTGTAAATTACCTGTTTCTTTCTAGTCTTTGTAGCTTTTGGTCTCTCTAGCCTGCTCAAAGTGTCCCCTTTAGTATTTCTAGCAGAGTTGTTTAGTGTTCACAGACTTCTTTAGTTTTTGCTTGTCTTGGAAACTCTTTATCTCTCCTTCCATTCTGAATGACAGCCTTGCTGGATAAAGTATTCTTGGCTGCATATTTTTCCCATTTAACATGTTGAATATATCATGCCACTGCTTTCTGGCCTGTCAAGTTTCTATGGACAGAGCTGCTGCTAACCTTATGTATCTACCCTTGTAGGTTAAGAACCTTTTGTGGCTATCTGCTTTCAGAATGCTCTCTTTATCTTCGTATTTTGTAAGTTTCTCTAAATTGTCTTGGTGTTAACATGGTTCTCTTGATTTTGAGGGGAGTTCTGTGTGCCTTTTGGACTTGAATGCCTATTTCTTTCCCCAGAGTAGGGACGTTCTTAGCTCAAATTTGTTCAAATGAGCCTTCTGCTGCCTTTTCCCATTCTTTGTCTGGGACTCCTATGATACAGATATTATTGTGCTTTGTGGAATTACTGAGTTCCCTAAGTCTATACTTGTAATCCTTCTTCTTTCAGCTTCATTATTTTCCATAATTTTATTTTCTATATCACATATATGATCTTCTGCTTCTTTCATCTTTGTTGTGACTACATGCATTCAGTTTTGCATCTCAGTTATAGCATTTTTTACTTCAGCCTGACTAGTCTTTTATCTCTGTGGCTGGTTTCTCTGGTATCTTCTACACTTCTTTCAAATCTGGCTAATATTCTTATGACTATTGTTTTAAGTTCTTCTTCAGATATATTGCTTATATCTGTTTTGAACAAATCTCTGGTTGTGATTTCTTCTTGATCTTTCTTTTGGGGAGAATTCCTCCATCTTGTCATTATGTTTATGTTTCTATATTTTGCATATTATGAATACTGGTTTTGTTTCTTGCTCCTGAGATGTAATGTTATATTAAGAAGGGGTCATACACTGTCCAGGGCCTGGTGCTTCAGGAAATGTTTCTGGTGTATGCTGTGTGCACTCTGCTTTTGTATATTGGTTACCCTTTCCCATAGATCAGTTTTCTACAGAACTCCTCCATGCTTGCTGTGGGGAGTGTTTGGACCTTTAACTAGGTGTGCTGTGGTTTGTTTATTAAGATAACCCTGACTGGAAGAGATTATGCTGAGTGAAATAAGCTAAGAAAGGAAAGTCAAGTATTGCATGGTTTCACTTACTTGCGGTGCATGAGGAGTAAACTGGAGGACAGTGGGAGAAGGAAAGTAAATGGGAACTAGGGTAATCTAGGGAGGGAAACGAAACAACAGAGACTTTGGACACAGAAACAAACTGAAGGACTTGGAGGGAGGGGGTGGAGGGATGAGAGAGCCTGGTGGTGGGTACTGGGGACACCTAAAGCGTGGAGCACTGGGTGTGGGGAATGGGAAATGAATCTTGGAATACTGGAAAAAAAATTTTTAGTAACAATAAAAAAAAATTAAAAGGGAAAAAAAAAGGAAAAAAAAAAAAGATAACCCTGAAAAAAAAAAAGCCAGATCCAAAAAAAGTTAAAGGAACAAAAAAGCAAATGGACAGGGGTGCCTGGGTGGCTCAGTCATTGGGTGTCTGCCTTTGGCTCAGGTCATGATCCTGGAGTTCCAGGATCGAGCCCTGCATCGGGGTCCCTGCTCTGTGGGAAACCTGCTTCTCTCTCTCTCACTCCCCCTGCTTGTGTTCCCTCTCTCACTGGGTTTCTCTCTGTCAAATAAAATAAAATAAAATAAAATAAAGCAAATGAACAAACAAAAAATTATAAGCCTGATTTCAAAGCATAAGAAAGAAAGAAAGAAGAAGGCTCATCCAAAAAATGAGGAAAGGAAACAAACCAATAAGCCAACAAACAAAAAACTATAAGCCTGATATCAAAGAAAAAAGGATAGGATAAAACAATAGAGAGAAAGCTTGGTCCTATTTCCATCAGAACTAAAGCTGATGCTTTGGACCACTCTATTATCAGTAGACTTGGTACAAGCAGGGGGCCTGTGTTGATCTTCTGAGGAAGACGTCCGCTGAGCTCACTCACAGTCAGACCTGTCCTTGTAAAGATGCCCCTGCAGGGATGCACAAGGGGATGGGTTTAGTATAAACAACCCCAACCTCCACTGGGGGCGCTGTGTTTCTCTCTGAACTCTGACCATGCTGGTGGGTGGAGGGGAGGACCATGGCATCCCTCTGCCCTCTCTTCCCTGGGGAGGAGAACTTGAAACTATTGCTGTTCAGGAGACTCTCACAGAAGAGTGAGAAATCTCCTCTTCTGTGTCCCAGTCTTTCATTAGATCTCTGCCCTACTTTTCTTTCCTGGGCCGATGGCATCCCCAGCACCAGTTTTCCTGTGTTTGAACTGTGGCTAGAGGCTGGGATTCAAAACCCCAAATCTTAAAGTGCACGGCAAGGCGTGGACTTGCTCTCATCCCCCAGAGAAGAGCCTTGCAGCATTGTGCCTGGCACCATTCTGTCCCAGAAAAGCAGTCACACAGCTGCACATGTGGCGGCTGGAGTCTATGGTGAAGCATACGCACAAGCTGCAGCCAGGTTATCTGCCCTCTGTGTGAGCCTCTGTCCCCTGACAGAGGGCACAGCTGCTCAGTGTCACCTGGTAGGCGGGCCTTTTGTCCTTGCAGAGGCAATACACCCTCTTCCAAAAACTCCAGGAGGGGGAGTGATAGTCTCCCGGTACAGCTGAGGGGATCCCCTCGCCACAGCTTATTGTGTGGTATTTTGTGAACCCTTCACAGGGCTCTCTCTCCCCTGAGCTCTCTCTCTCTCCCTGACTTTGCTCTGTGAAAAGGGTTCCCTCCCCTCTGTGGCACCCTGGCTTTTCTCTCTCCCAATTCCCTGCTCTGAACCTTGCATCTACCACATTCTCTCCCTCCAATTGTGTAGCTTGTTTTCTTAATCCTCAGATCGATATCCTAGTTGCTCAAAATGATTTGATGGTGATCTTGCTGTGTTCCAGGGAGGAGGCAAACTCAGGCTCCCCTGTACTACTCTGCAGCTTAATTCCTCCCAGGTGATTTTTTTAATTCCCAAAATTTTATGTGGTAAACATGTAATACTTTAATTTTTTCAAAAAAATATTTTATTTATGTGTGTGTATGTGTGTGTGTGTGTGTGTGTGTGTGAGAGAGAGAGAGAGAGAGAGAGAGAGAGAGAGAGAGAGAGAGAGAGACAGCGCATGAGTGAGCCTGTGAATGGGGGGGGGAGGGGCAGGAGAAAAGCAGATATCCTACCAAGCAGGGAGCTTGATGGGGAACTCACCCCAGGAACCTAGAATCATGACCTGAGCTGAAGACAGACAATTAACCAACTGATGCATCCAGGGCCCCCATGTAATGCTTTTAAAAATAAAACCCCAACACATTTCTTTTGTGTGTGTGTGTGTGTGTCCTAAAATTGTCCAAATATATCTTGGGAAAGTGAACTTCAAATCTGTGAATATTGTTTAAATAACCTGTAGAGGGCACTCAAGACCTTCCAAATTCGTAGGCAGAGACAGGATATTGTCTGAAAATTTCATTTTTTTAGTTACAGGAGTTTTAGATTTTTCCTGATGATTTCAACTTTGGATCACTGATGCTTACAAGGCTTTATTTTATTTTATTTTATTTATTTTTTATTTTTTTATTTTTTTATTTTTTTTTTAAGGCTTTATTTTAAAATTCATTTATGTTAAAAGACACTAGCCATGTTGTGATTAATATATCTTGTCACAAATTCAAAATTTCATCTAGAAATATCTGTTTACATTTAAAATACATGCGACTCTAATTGAGTACTATAGTAACTATAACAAATTATCTGTTTTTCTATATTTAATGCTGAAGATATCATCTTTTTACGACTCTCCTGAAAAGGACGGTCTTTACTATTTAGCTATGCATGAGTTAATAAATATGTTCAGCAAAGATATGGACTCATTTTGCATATCTCTCAGTTATTATGATTATGCGGCTGGAAAAATATAATGCACTAAATTAAAAATGACCATTCCATCAGGTCAGAGTTTATTTTCAACTTATACTAATTATTTGCCTTCTCCTTGATTTCTTTTAGGTATATTTTTTAGTCTCATATCACTTTTTCACTCACACTCTGACAATATTTATTGAGATTCACCCAATCTAATTTCTAAATTGAATGTTTTCCCCATTTGTAGCTATAAAGTATGTAGCCTCTGCCCTGGGTTTTACAGATGTATTGCACACAACCTATCATAATCATACAGTAGCAAACTCATGTATTCAAGACAGGTAAATTTTATTTCCCAATGAGATAGATTTCTCCTGCAATTCTCAACCATCTTCAAATATCCCATATTTTTTGGCTTCCCCCTAGGATCGGGTTAGATACCCTTAGCAACAAGGAGGTCATGCATTTTTGTGGCTCAGAAACTATTATACGTTCTTGTATAATTTCTTGGCTTTGGAAGTCCAAGTGACTAGAATGTTGTAGAGCTGACAGTTCACAGTTGATTGTATCTATAGCTTATCTGCACTCATTTCCACGTGCTAGACTGGTGTCATGGAGGTTATTATGGTAGGCATGTCAGGCACATTAATATCTGGGTTTTAAAAATTGCATTGTGTCTGGGTATGACAGAAAAAAAAAACTGTCCGATTATTACTGGTTTTGCTGGAATGGAATTGATTTTTTACTCTGTGTAATTTGGCAGTTACACTGATGAAATATGTGACTTGCTTCCATTTTACTTATGTTGAGGGCTTTATTTCTGATGTCCATAAAGTAGAAAGACAAGCAAATGTAAAATTATCTTTGAGGCTGCCTTGGTGTGAAGTTTCGGAGCAGCAGTTAGGAAAGAGTGTTGCTCTGTGGGTTATTGCCTGACCTCAGGCTAGGGAAGAAGTGTGGTGATTATCATTTTCACTTTTCATAGAGGGAAAATGAAAGTACAGATATCCATGACCTGATTGGGAAAGCTGAATGCTTCCAAGTTTCTAACTGTGGAAATGGGGCCAGTAATCTGTGCTACCTGACTCACAGGGAAGATAAAAAAGGTCATTTTGCAAAGTTAAGCTACAGAGGGCTTCTTGGAAGCATTCTATTACCAAAATACTCAGAAGCATTACACAGACATCACAGGTTGCTTAGGATGAGTTTATAGCAAAAGTTATCAAATGAGGGGGATTGACTTTGCCCAAGGGACATTTGGCAACATCTGGAGACATGTTTGGCTGTTACAGTTTGGGATGAGTGCTACTAGTTTCTAGAAAGTAGAGGTCAGGGATGATGCTAAATGTCCTGTGATGATCAGGATGGTCTTCCACCAGAATTATCCAGCCCAACATGTCAATAGTGTGGATGTTGAGAAGCCCTGGCTATAGAATACTGTGCTTGGTGAAAGTGTTCATATTAAAACTATTTGTATTTAGTGTTGGTGATGTGATAAGTGGTTCATATTGATACCTAGGTTTTTTTGTTTTTTGTTTTTTGTTTTTTGTTTTTTTTTTACAAAAGGAAGATACAGAGTTGTTCTGTAATTAAATCCTAAACAGAAATTCTCCTTTTATAATCCAGGCCCCTCACCCCCACCCCTGGCCTAGACAATAAAATTGTGCTTATACACTACTGGAGACAGGAAGAAGGGAAAGGGGTCCTTGGGGAACCTGAATAAGAAACATGGCCATTCTTGGCTCTTCAGTTTAAAAGATCTTGAAAGTCAGTTGGATGTCTACGTATGAAAACTCTCTGAGGAATTCTCTTCACCCTGAACTCCCACAATGCATACAATAATTTAAGACTTCAAGGAAGAAGTAAGGGAGAAGAGAGGTACAGAGGGAAGAGTCAAATGTGAATTTGGGAAGCCATGTGCCTGTCTCTGCCTCTTCAAGCTGAATTCTGGGGGGTGGTAATAGGACCCTAGAGAGCTTCTTTAATGTTCTGGATTTGACCAAAGCCTGTATCTGATGCTGAAGACAAGCAAGATCGTAGAGAAAACTTTTCATTCTACCATTTGGGGGAATAGGCAGTATGTTTTGTTAGGTTGTGAAGACAACAGAGACTCTGTCAGAGTGTCTTGTGGATTCATAACAGTGAAGGAGGATTTCAGAAAGTTTCTCCTTGAAACACACTGGAGAGAACCCATGGTCCTCTAAGAGATCTCAGGCTTGCCTCATTAGAAGGGTGTAGTATGCACAGGGATCAAAGATCCAGTTACGTTTTGAGCACATTACTACTGCTAGAGAGTTGAATGAGAGCTGACTGAACACCCATAAAATGTCTAGTCTCCATTGGAGTGAGATCTGATTTCACCTGTGCTGGGCTCCAGACAGGACAAGTTCCTTTTGAGGTCACTTGAGCATAGTCAGAGTCCCAGGTTCCAATAGCCTGAGCATGAGATGTGAGAACCCTCTCCCCATTCCATGGAGGTGATGTGTCTATTAACACTGCCAGAGATTAGAATCAAACTCAGAGGGAGGAGTGTCATAATTGAAGTATGAATTGACTAAGGTATATCCTGTCGGTTCTCCTGGTGCCATTTACCTCTGTGCCCTCTGACCTCACTGTCAATACCAGGCATAAGGGCAGGAAGAAAAGGGCAATTCTGGTGTTACTGCATTTACACCTGAAGTAAATTCTCTAAGAAATTTCTGTATTTAAAAGAGTAGATAGAAGTTGCCGGGCTAAGGCATACCTCTAAAACTAAATTGTAGAAAATAAAAAATGCATTTTGATACATTTTAGTTTGTAGACTGAAATTCTAACATATTTTAGCTGTATCTATGGGGAAAAAAAGTAAAGAGTTTTGAAGTCTAATGTCTCATACCCAATTTCCATAGACTATCCAAGGGCCATATTGGAATTCCATCACGAAGAGATAGGTTTAGAGTCCCACAAAACAATATGGCTGGGACTTTAAAAGTAGATGGAATTACTTTTTCTTCTCAAAGAATCTCCATTTTGATCTTTCAATTATATAAAGGGGTGCTCAATTTCCAGAAGTTCAGGTTAGTAAAACATGGATTTTAAAAAAAAGATTTTATTTATTTATTTGACAGAGAAAAACAACAAGAGAGGGAACACAAGCAGGGGGAGTGAGAGAGGGAGAAGAAGGCCTCCTGCTGAGCAGGGAGCCCAATCCGGGCTCGATCCCGGGTCTCCAGGATCATGACCTGAGCTGAAGGCAGTTGCTTCACCATCTGAGCCACCCAGGCGCCCCAAAACATGGATTTTTAAATAAAATTATACTAAAGGAATCCTTTGGCAAGTTTGTTTATGGTATATTTTCATATTTTTCAGAGATAATTTGGTTTAGTCCATATACTACCTGGAAGTGAAGATAATCCTGGCCATTTATCTAGATAGCTTTTGGAACAGCCACTTCTGGTTATTAAGTTTCATTCCAAAAGCAACATTTTGGTTGGATTACTTTTCTAGAGTTTAGAACAGTCAATGTTTGTGAGAATTCTTTGAGATTTTCCATACAAATATTTATCTTAAAAACTATGGCTTGTTTAGACTTCATATAGCAGACCTTTTAATTCTGAGGCTAGTAATAATCAGTATCACAAGAAATTGTGAAGAAGTTATATACAATATATGCCTACCAAGTTAGAAATTGTGCTCCAGGGGCACCTGGGTGCCTCAGAGGGTTAAACCTCTACCTTCAGCTCAGGTCATGATCTCAGAGTCCTGGGATTGAGCCCCACATAGGGGGTCTCTGCTTGGTGGGGAGCCTGCTTCCCACTCTTTCTCTGCCTGCATCTCTGCCTATTTGTGATCTGTCAAATAAATAAATAAAATCTTAAAAAAAAAGAAATTATGCTCCAGAATAAACCAGGGAAATAAATACTAGGGTTTAAATAAACACCTTGCATCAAAAGTATCCTCTTGTGATCAAAATTTTAGCTGTCATTGATTTGCCATTGGCCTTACTGGGTGATGTCTAGAACTAGATATTTTACATACCACAAATACAGCATTCAATCTTTACAACAGTCATTTGGGAAGAAATTTTTATCTTCATTATAATGAGTAAGAAACTGAGGTTTAGAAATCTTAACTAACATAGTTATAAATCTTGTTAGACTGTTTTTAAAATCTTTCTTCCCCAACACACTGCTAAGTTTCACATTAATTACTTTATACTACTATAAGTATACTACTCTATACTACTTCATATACTATACGACATTTATTATTCATTCATACTTTTAGTTTCATTTTCTAGAAAGAATTGCTCTATACTATTAGGTTGAACCATATGAAAGGGCTTCTATTGGACCCCTTTGAATCTAAAATAGCAATTACATATGGTTAATCTTAATATATTATGGTATGCAGTGGACAGACTCAGCCATGATTGTGGGTTTGGGTGCTATGAAAATCCACAGGTTTTTAAAAAAAGATTTTATTTATTTATTTGTCAGAGAGAGAAAGAGAAAGAGGAGGAAGAAGCAGGCTCCTGGCTGAGCAAGAAGCCTCATGCGGAACTCCTTCCCAGGACCCTGGGATCATGACCTGAGTCAAAGGCAGATGCTTAACCAACTGAGCAACCCAGGCATCCCTACAGACTGCTTTTGATCTACTGAGCTACCTGCATCTCAGATTGCACTGCTAACCTATAATCTTGAATAGAATGAAATATTTGAAAAGCAATGCGTATGTTATTTTGAATCCATCACCCCAGGAGAAAAGATGTTAAAGCCCTTCTTGTGTGATGGAGAGACAGACATGGAATCAAAAACTCAGATTCTAGTCTCAGCTCTGCCACTTACTGCTTGTGACTGAAAATTTGTAACTGCCCTGATTCTCAGCTAGCTCTTCTCTGAAATGAAGCTAATCATAACTACCTCATAGAGTTGTGAGGATTAAATCATTTAATTAAGAAAAAGATTGCTTGTCTGTAATGCTTAGACATTGTGATGAGCTTTTGGTATAAACAGATCAATAAAATCTTTAGCTTATATTTTTCCTGAAAGAGTTCATTGTCTTAAGATATGTATGAAAATAAATAAGTACAATATACTGTAAAAAGTGTTAAAATAAAGGAATTACAAAATGTCATAAGACTAGAAAGGGGAAGTACAGCACATATCCACTGGAGCAGAAGATTAAGGGCAGAAAGCTCAGGGTTCATGTTTATATTCTAATAAACCTTTACTAAATATTGGTAAATGAGTAAGTGATTCACGGGGTTGAGGAATAAAACTTCACTTTCTTTGTCTTTTCCACTTCCTCACCACTCTCTCACTTTTCAAATCATATCAGCCTAGCTTGTGTCTCCACTCTTATAAAACTTTTCCTGTAATAACTTCTTCATCTTCTTCTCCTCCTCCTCATTTTTCTTTGCAATTTAACAAAGAAGAAAAATATATTCTTGGCAAGACTGGCAAGATTAGCAATCAGACAAAAAAAGAAGAAAGCAAAGAAAAAAATAGAGAAAAGAAAAGATAGAGAAAGGAAGGAAGGAAGGAAGGAAGGAAGGAAGGAAGGAAGGAAGGAAGGAAGGAAGAAAGAAAGAAAGAAAGAAAGAAAGAAAGTAAGAAAGAAAGAAAAAAAGAAAGAAAGAAAGAAAAGTCATCCAAACTGGTAAGGAAGAAGTCAACTCAACTATTTGCAGATGACATGATAATACATATAAGAAACCCTAAAGATTCCACCCAAAAACAACTAGAACTGATAAATGAATTCAGTAAGATCAGAATTGACATATAGAAATCTGTTGCATTTCTAAACACTAATAAGGAAGTAGCAGGAAGAAAAATTAAGAAAACAATCTCATTTATAATTGCACCAAAAATAACAAAATATTGAGGAATAAACTTAACCAAGGAAGTAAAAGACCTATACTCTAAAAACTATAAAATAATGATGAAAGAAATTGAGTATGACACAAACAAATGGGAAGATTCCATGCTTATGGATTTATACAACAAATAGTGTTAAAGCATCCATACCACCCAAAGGGATCTATAGATTTCATGCAATCCTTATCAAAATACCAACAGTATTTTTCACAGAACTAGAACAAATTATTCTAAAATTTTTATGGAACCACAAAAGACTCTGAAGGGCCAAAGCAATCTGGAAAAAGAAATGATTATATGGTCATTTAATCTTCAACAAAAGAGACAAGAATATGCACTGGGAAAAACAGCCTCTTCAAAAGATGGTCTTAGGAAAACCGGACAGCTACATACAAAAGAATAAAACTGGACCACTTTCTTAAACTATAAACAAAAATAAACTCAAAATAGATTCAAGACCTAAATGTGAGACCTGAAAACATAGAGCCGGCAGTAATTTCTCTGACATCAGCCACAGCAAAATCTTTCTAGATATGTGTCCTGGGGCAAGGGAAAGAAAAGAAAAAACAAATTGTTGGGACCACATCAAAATAGAAAGCTTCTGCATAGCAAAGTAAACAACAACAACAACAACAACAACAACAATAATAAACCCCTAAACTATAGCCAACTGAATGGGAGAAGATATTTGCAAATGACATATCCAATAAAGGATTAATATCCAAAACATAGGAAGAACCGATACAACTCAACACCAAAAACCCACAAATAATCCAATTAAAAATGAATAACAGACATTTATCCAAAAATGACATATAGATGGCTAACAGACATATGAAAAAAATGCTCAGCATCACTAATCATCAGGGAAATGAAAATCACAACTATAATGAGATATCACCATATACCTGTCAGATGGCTAAAATAAAAAACACAAGAAAGAATAAATATTGGCTAGGATGTAGAGAACAAGGAACCCTCGTGTCTGTTGGTGGGAATGCAAACTGGTGCAGCTACAGTGGGAGAAAGTATGGAGATTCCTCAAAAAGTTAAAAATAGAACTACTATATTATCCAGCAATTCCACTACTGGGTATTTACTCAAAGAATATGAAAACCCCTGAGAGGCCTGGGTGGCTCTGTCAGTTAGGCATCTGACTCTTGATTTCAGCTTAGGTTATGATCTTGGGGTCAGGCTCTCCTCTCCACGGGAAGTCTTCTCTCTCTTTCTTTCTCCCTTTGTCTCTCTCCCAGTTCACACACTCTCTATCTCAAACTAACAAGCAAACAAATAAACAAACAAACAAATAAATCTTAAAAAAAGTATCTGAAAACCCCTATGTTTTTTTGAAGCATTAGTTATGGTAGCCAAATTATGGAAGCAGCCCATGTTCAAGAGATGGATAGATAAAGAAGATGTGGTATATATAGTCAGTGGAATATTATTCATCTATAAAAAAAATCAAGCCTTGTCATTTGTAACAAAATGGATGGATCTAGAGCATATAATGCTAAGTGAAGTAATTGAGAGAAAGACAAATACCATATGATTTTATTCCTATGTGGAATTTAAGAAACAGAACAAATGAACAAAGAAAAAAAAGAGATAAACAGATACTTTATTCTAGGGAACGAACTTATGGTTACTAGAGGGGAAGTGGCTAGGGGAATGGGTGAGATAGGTGAAGGCAATTAAGACTACATTCACCACAATGAGCACTGAGTAATATATAGAATTGTTGAATCACTACATCAAACTTCCAAAACTAGTATAACACTGTAGGTTAACTATACTGGAATTAAAATGTTCAAAAAACCTGACAAGAAAAGGAAATATTTCAAGTGTATTGCAAAACAAACAATTAGAGTGAAAAGCCAACCTATGGAATGGGAGAAAATATTTGCAAACCATACATCTGATAAGATATTAGTATCCAAATATATAAGGAACTCATGCAACTTGATAGCAAAAAAGCCAAATAACCTAGTTAAAGAACGGGCAAAGGACCTAATTACACATATTTCCAAAGAAGACATAGAAATGGTCAGTAGGTACATGAAAAGTGCTCAGCATCACTGATTATGAAGCAGGGAAGTAACAGGGAAAGTCAAAGCCACAATGAGATATCACCTAACTACATATTAGGATGGCTATTATAAAAAAGATAAAGGATAAGTTGTTGGTGACGGGGTAGCAAAAAAGAATCTTCCTGCACTGCTAATGGGGATATAAATTGGTACAGTCACTATGGAAAGCAGTATGGAGAGTCCTCAAAAGATTAAAAAGAGAAATACTTTATGATCTAGCAATTGCAATTCTGGATATATATTCAAAGAAAATGAAATCAAGATCTCAAAGAGATGTTAGCACTCCCATGTTTATTGCAGCATTATTCACAACAGCCAAGATATGGAAAGAGCCTAAGTGTCTGTTCATTGTTCAACAGATAAAGTCAATGTAATATAGAGACACAAAATACACATGCATACACACATACATGCTGGAGTATTATTCAGCCTTAAACATGAAGGAAATCTAGCCATTTGTGGCAACATGTTTGGAAGATAAAAATGACATCAGTCAGACTCAGAGAGACAAATACTGGAAGATCTCACTTATATGTAAAATCAATGACTTCTTAACTACCAAATCATCTGGGCCCTTTTTAGCTCCTGTGTTACCTGATTTTTCAGTTGTGTTTGTTGTTGCTGATTATTTTCTCTCATAGACCCTCATGTCCTTTCACCTTTTTGAAATGACATTTCTGGATTTTCTCCTTGTCTGCTTTTGACAGTTTATTGTCCTTTTCTTTAGGTTTTCTCTCAAATAAGAAATCTGATGATCCTTGCGTAACATCTTACTCTCCTTGGATAGAACTGCCACTCTGGCTTCAACTACTAATGATGATTCCTAAATTTTATTTCCAGTATAACTCTCTCTTGAGAGTTAGACTTTATATTTCCAACAACATCCTCAAATGAAAACTTCCTTGGCACGTAAAACTCAAAGTGTTCAAAATGGGAGTTATGATCTATCTCATTTCCTTGACAGTCATCTCTCAATTCTGGTACCCTTATTCTTCCAGTTCATGGCACTATCATTTATCTGGTTACTTACTAGTGGAAGCATCCTCAAATCTTTCTTCCACCTTACTGTGAATGGTATTACCAATACCTGGTTTTCATCCCATTCCTAGACACATGGACAATCACATGCCCCCGACCCCTTACAATTAGTCTGAGCCTAATTCTCATCAGTTGGCTATAGCCCACGTGACAGGTGTTACTGAAAGCCAAAGACAGTGTCTGAATCTCCATGTTCTTTTCTTTTTTTATAATGACCCAAGAAGTTCTCTTTTCCAGATGGTGCAGCTATATGGTTACAGAACCTTCATCAGTGGGTCCCTGAGTGATTCCATGCAGCAGAACCCCTCTCCTGTATTAACTTATGATAGACAGTTAGTATAAACAGGATAGAAACCTTTATTATGATAAGTCATTAAGATTTTGGTGTATACTTCTAACCTAGATCTCCCACTGAAACATATACCTCATTTAGTAATAAAAACTTCTTTCAAATTTTCCCTTTTTTTGGTCCCTATTATCTTATTTCTATTCATGATTGCTTTTCTGGATTGCTTTCACAGCCTCCTGGTTGGGATCCTAAAATACTCAAATTTTTATCTTTTCAGATTCTTCTTCTACACATCTATCAGAGTGTTTAATTTAAAATACAAATATGATAATGTCATTCCCAGCTTGAATCTTTTAATGATCCCTCATTATCTGTAGCAGTAATTTTTAAACTTTGTTCTTTGGAACAGTTAATTGGTGTTACAGAAAAAAAAATCCCTAAAAGATAATGTCCTCAGGTTCAAGAAGATTGTATGGTAATGTGTACTGTCTTGGATTTATAAATATATATCGGTGTACATTAAAGTAACAGGTGGTAAAGAAATTAGTATAATCTTTTAAAAATAACCCTTCTTCCAATTACTGGACCTCTAACCATTTTTAGAAGAATTATTTTAACATTATCATATCAGAGTATTGTCTAAGCTCTTTCCCTGGCCTCAAGGCTCTTTATGTTCAACTTCTGTCTATTTCTGAAGAAATTCTGCCATGTTCTACTTCACAATTTATGCCTCAACAACATTAAATGTGTACAGATCTTACATACGTTATATAGAGAAGAAATTAGCTTTTGGCAGTGGAATTTCCTTCACCCAGAATGCCATAACCCCAAGCCATGCCAGTCACTCATATAACTAATCATTAATCTTTCAGGTCAAGTTCAGATGTTTGCTGCAGGAGGCTGTGTTGTAAGACCTAACATTGGAGCTCAACACCATGTGCTACCTTGAAGTCTGGTGAAATCAAGAGGGCCTTCAAGGACCTCTAAGTTTCCCTCTTTACTCTGCTCCTGTAGATAAGGTACCCTGGATATACAACCCTCATTATCATGAGGCACAGGTCCTACTTACCCTGAGTAATATATCTCCATTCTCTGCCTGCTTGTGGGGGCGGGGGGAGGGGGAATACAAATAAGCCAGTCATACCCACCCCGTGTGGCAACCTGGAGGCAATTTGCCCTTCTTGGTAGTCCAAACCTGCTGTACATAGCCCCTCATCACTCACTCTGTTCCTAGGTACAAGCCCCCTTCCCTATGTGACTAATAAACTGCTCTTAGTGTCTTTTTGTCCACTGTTAGGGGTTACAAGTTCTGCCAAGCCACAACCCTAGGGCAGGAAACCCTCTCTTACCAACAGAACGAATAGAAGGCAGTTAAAACAGAGATCTTCCTAGTCCCCTTGCCTCATGGTTCCCCTAGTTCATTCTGACCCCATAAGCATTCCAGATGTAATCTTCTTTGAACTTACCACATTTTGTCTTTATGTGTCAGTTTCTGTATTAGATTGTGAACTCCTTGATGTCAGACACAAAGCTTTACTCACAGTGTCTTGCACATTATTGTCACAATGGGGCTTGTTAATCTGATAGAAATATTAAATAATATGTCTTATTGAACACTTTTATAAGTCACAGCCAGCTCAAGGCCCCACAAAGTTGACACTGTTCCTATTCTAGAGATGAGGAACTCGAGGCTTAATTGAGCAATTTGCTGCAACAACACAATGTTAAGAGGTAGAGCTGGATCTGGAACCCAGGTATGTCTCCCGACTGTCATTTTTATATGTAGACATATAAAATGTTCTCAGTCATGGAGTCTGTGATGTGCCAGGGGATTTGGTGATGTGAGAGTGAAATGTGATATGACTTTCCCTTTGTCCCTAAATTGGTACATGGAATCAAAAACAGAGACAAAAGAGGTACAAGATACCCCACATTTTGAAGATCATCACAAACAGGTGGACTTCATGTCCCTCCCTGGTGAACTGAGAGTCAGCAGACGCTGTCATTTGAATCAGCATTCCCACCAGCACAAGTAAAAACAACAAAAGAAAAAAGACAGAAAAGGGGATATATATATAGAGAGAAAGTAAAAGAGGAAAGAATAGATTGAGAAAATTGCCAGGGTGTGCATTACAGGTAATAGAGAATGTTATGGCTGTCTCTTCAGCTCTTGGTGGGGAGGAAAAGGCAAACCACTTAAAGATTGGGAATATCTGCAAGAAAGGGACAGGCACCTCATTCTTGCAGTGACTGTTTACTTAGGCACAGTGCTCCCCTGCTGCTCCTCCATTTTTCTGCCCTGGATAATGTCACGTCCTTTTCTCTGTAGGGATGTGACATTATGGAGGAGCAGCAGGGGAGCACTTGCCTTCCACTGTTTGGCAAGATTAAGCTTCCAGTGGCTCAAGTTATAGGATCAAGGCATGAGTGTGTGTATGGGGGGGAGGGGTTGGAGGGAATGGGGTGGTGGTTGGTGGAGATAGCTGTTTATTTTCCTATTAGGGAACTGTGTAGTCAGGAAGCCCCACACCTCCCCAGAGCTCATTCGTATACCCAAAGAGAGAGGCAGTCTTTTGATACCTACTGCACAGAAGACATTTTTAGTCAGATTGAGTTAGCTGGAGAAGATTCAACACCTGACAATTACTTAGTTATTAAGCAAATACTCTTTTCTTCTACATTCCTTCTCCCAATACCTAGTCTCAGAGAAGATGGCAAGATGACAGATCATACCTCACCCCTTTCCTTCCTGTTGCAGTGCCCTGAACTGCAGGGTAGGGAGGAGTCATAGGGAGGAAGACACAGGGTTTTAAACAGGACTGAGGTTTTTGTTTGTTTGTTTGTTTTGTGGGGCGAGTAAATAATTGAAAGTGATTACAAAGATATGAAACTTTTGCACTTTTGTGAAGATAAGAAAGAGAGATTCATTAGCACCTGAGAGCCATGATTGGGAAAAAAAAAAGGAAGTTCTTCCTGTTTGTATCTGACAAGTCCTAACTGTTCAGTTAACCAGTCATCTAAGCAGACTGTTAAAGGGAGAGCCTCAGTTTCTTCCTACAGTGAAGTTAATTCAGTCAACAGAATGTGAAGAAAGCTTGGTCTACTTCTTAGGGGAACACCTGAGAACTTATTCTTGTTCAGTAATTGTGATCCATTCACAAACAGCTTGGTGGTGTTCCTGGGATGTCAAACCCCAGAGTTAAGAGGCAACTACTCGCTTCTTTTGGAAGGGAGGCCCTGGGAAGATAAGCAGCTAGGCACTGCTCTCCATCTCTAATGTTCCAGATTGTTGCCCACATTGGACAACAGAACCCATCTGCACATCACCTAGTACACACGGTAACTTCCTGGAAACCCAGATGTCACAAATATTGTGAAGTCTCTTTCATCATGGGCTTTAATTTTAGTCACAAACTTTACTTGATCATTACTCTAATCCTGTCAAAGTTCCCATTAGATAACCTCAAATTAAAGGCAAATTGCCAGGAAGCAGAAAGATTTGTTTACCAGATTCTAAACAGACTTTTTTTTTTTTGTAAAGTTTGAGGACAAATATAAAATTTTATGTGTTTTTTTTTTTAAATAATATAGAAAATCACGTTTAGTAAGTTACTTGGAAATTGAAGAGAAACATCTCTATGGTATATCTAAACTTAATTTTTGGCTTATTTAGTTTGAGCTGTAAAATACAGTAAAAAGAGGAAAACATTGTAAAGATGAACTCACAAAATAACCACATTTGTTTTGCATGTTCATGGCCAGTCATTATTATAAACATTTTTCCTACTGCCACTTTATGGAATGCTGATGTCTTTACTTGTGAGTGTCATTATGTTTTCATGACACCAGTCATCACACAGACTTAAGACAGTGTAAGGTTAGGCCAGAGAAGGTTCTGGGTAGGTACAGTACATTAGAACTGGAAGGGAATCTGGAAATTAACTCTCACTTTGCCAAGTAGAAACTAAGGCCTAGAGAGATTAAGACTTGACTGAGCTCACACAATTGAGGAATGGCAAGTTTGAAATTAGAAAAAAGAATTAGATGAGGATATGGATAGATTTATCTGTTGACTTAATAATCGTTCTTGTAAACTACTCCTGGTTTAATTCTAAGCAATATAAATTTAACTGAGAAAATCACCTCTTTTGTGGAAATGTGTGTGTTTAAATAAAAAAGAAAGAGAAGTGAAGAGGTAATTATTACAACCAAGGACTAGACACAACAAGAATAATTTAGTGATTAAATGAATCCCACTGTTCATTTCACTGAAAGGGAAAACTACAGCTTAGAAGGACTATAATTTGCTCATGATCACACAGCTAGTTAGTAGCAGAACAAGATCAAGAACCTGGTCCCGGGTCTATGCTCTTCCCACTAAGCCTATGTTCACTCTTTGCTAGAACTGAGAACACCTTTTTAACATTCCCTAAAAGATAATAATATTTTATTTCACTAAAAGACCAACTTAAATAATGTCAGTGGTCATAGACTACTGAGACTATTAGCTTTTGTAAGAACCTAGATCAAGGGTCTGAAGTGATGTATGGTGAGAAAAGCAGGCCAAAGCATGGATAAAAAGCACAGTGTCAATTACAAGGATCTACTGTCCTGAGAGCTTGAGCTTGGCTCCCTGTTAAGATTTCTGAGAGGAAACAGAACTGTCCTAGAGAATGGTTTTTTAGCCTTGCTAATATTCTGTTTTGTGCTGGATACTTGTTTGTCATGGAAAGCTATCCTTCTATGTGTGGTGGGATGTTTAGCAACACCCCTGGCCTCTACCCACAGGATGCTAATAGTACCTGAGGTCCTCTCCAGTTATGGAAACCACAAATGTCTCCATACATTACCAAATGTTTCCTGGGGGGTGAAAGTGCCCAGTTGAAGAACAGCCGGCTTAGAGTGTTACGCCTGAGCTCATGGGTGTGAGGGAGTAGACAATACTAGTTAGGTACAGGACCAGGAGACTGGAGGAAGGAAGCATGGCAATTCCTGATACCTTTCAGTTATAGAATATTTATTTATTAACTCACATTTAGGCTGCATATACACACAAGCTGGAAATGAGATGCTAATCATGGGGCACATTTTTGGATGTCTACATAAGAGACCCTCTGGTTCTGGGTGGTGATAGTAGTATGACATGGGGCTTGAAGTCTACACTCCTAGAGTACTGCCTACCTCCCCAATTCAATATATAGTTATGGCTGACAACCTAGGATTTTAGGGTCCTATTTAAGAAAATAACCTTACCTTGGTGGGACAGAAGCTGTCCAAAGGAATTTGGTTGCTCTCTACTCCACTTCCTTTTGCTAACTTCCTGTAAGTTAGAATGTAGATATGATCAGCCAGCCTTGACCATGTGGATAAAGGCAACTGCTTAGGGGATGGCATAGCCAAAACATGAGAGGAACCTGGGTCTTTAGACATCCTTTTGGAGCAGAGCCACTTTCTCATCCTGGACTACTTATCTACCTCTTGACTGTTACATAAGAGAGAAACAACTGTCTTGTTTGAGTCAGTAAATTATGGTGTTTTTTTTTTGTTGTTGTTGTTGTTGTTCTTACAACCTAGTCTGTGTCCTACCTAATACACAACATCATGACTGAGGAAATTAAGTATGAAGATAGGTTGGGACTACAAAGAGCTGCCCAAAGGGATAGCAAAGGGATTCATTAGAAAGAAGATCTCATGAAAAGAATCCTAGGGAACACATAACCATTTGCCTGATTAGACTTTTCCTGCAATCACTGACCCTGGTCAGGTAGAAGGTCAGTTAGGAATACTTTCCTTTTTGGGATAGTTTAAGTTTTGTATTAGAGCATAAAAGAGGAACAGTAAAGTTTCCCTTTTCTGTCAGGTTGAGAGGTCTTCTTCCTTAGAACTGCCTTTTATAGGTAAAGTAAGTTTTGACTTAAGCTATATACTATTATTCTTCTCTTTTCTTTCAATTCCTGGGGTGCTGTGTTAATGTGGGTACAAGGACATGGTAGCTTCTTAAAGGTGCTTACAGTTTAATCAGAGAGACCTGACCTATATTAGGAGACACAAACTATAAAGAAGCATATGACACATTCACTGGTAAACAATAAGGTCTCTACAGAATAGTACTTGAAATGAGTTTTAAGTGGCAGGCTAATAATAATGGAAACGCTTACTAATTATTTAGCACATGACATGTGGCAGCAGTATGTGGATAAGTGGACAGGAGGATAAAAGACATTTCAGGTAAGGGAATAATGAAGCTTGGAAGGATGTCAGAATGTACATGGTAGGTATGTCCAGGTTTTGCTGAAGGAAACCTTTATGCAGTTGGGACTGGAAGATACCATATGACCTTGATACCTCAGAATGATAACCTACTTACAGTGCTACAAGCAAATGTCAAAAAAATCTAAGAAAACATTTTAATAGTTTAAAAAGCAACAGAAATGGAAGCTCAATAGCACATGAAATCAGTTAAGAAAATCGTGAAGCATAAATCACAGTACTATCATTGCATGGCAAGGTAAACCTTGCAACTTTTCATCATCATAGAAACTAAAGTCAAAGAAAAATTATGAGTTGTTATTTCATGGAGGAGTCCACCCTGCCACATGATGTTATTCTTCTGTTATTGAAGAATATAAGAAGAAAATATATTTGTAAAGTGGGGCTGGTATTGAGATTCTTTCCCCTTTCTACCTTATGCTATTTCCCTGAAGCTAGACTTATCCACCACTTGGAGCCAGACTGCAGATCTTAAATGGTTGAATTTATTCGATGGACAATGAGAAACAATTGAGGCTTTTAAAATCAGTGGGTAGCATGATGAGAATGTCTTTAGAGAAATTAATCTGGTTGCAGTACTTAGAATATATGGGTGGAGGACAAAACTGGAAGAAGAGATGCTAGCTAAGATTTATTTTTTGCAATAATTCATGCCAACGTAATTTGAGGCCCATTGGGAAACGTCCTACTTACACGTGAGACAGTTCATTTTCTGGCAGAGTTTAGTTATGGACATTCACCTCCAGGCACGTTGAAGAGATCTGCATCTTGGGAAAATGGCTCACTACATAGATAATTTTGGATAGAAAAGGAAGTTAAATACATTCTAGATAATAATGGCCTTATGAACCCTGGAGGTATGTCAAAATGGGGACCTGTAGACAGCCTATGGGCAGTATGAGGGCACTGCATATTAGGGTAGAGAATGCCAAAGTCAAATTTGCCTCTGGTATACTTTAACCTATGGTGTCAATCAGGATCCCGGATGGCACACTCAATGTTGAGGTGTTAATAAAAGGACTATATGCAACCCTGAGGACAGGGCTAGGAGAAACCAACAAGGGACAGCTAAGTGTTCCAGGGTTAGCTACTTCCAGGGAATTAGACAACAACCACTTCCAGGACTAAAGGGACAGGAGGAGACAGCAGGTTATCTGTGCTAAGTAATCTAGAGGGAACAGCTGCAGGGAAGAACATCAGGCAGGAGCTATGACCTTGATAAGGAGATGGAGATAATCCCTGTCAGTGAGGGAAGCTCAGGAATAAATACTTTGATCTCACTCTAATTCTCTGATATACTGCCATGTTTCGCACTGGTAAAATTAACCAAATGGCTGTGGGTAAACAGGCTCATGGACACAGTCCATTAAAGTCATCCTCCCATGGACAGCTACATATAGAAGAATGAAACTAGACCATTCTCTTATGCCACACACAAAGATAAACTTGAAATGGATGAAAGACCTCATCGTGAGACAGGAATCTATCCAAATCCTAGAGGAGAACATAGGCAGTAACCTCTTTGACATCGGCCACAGCAACTTCTTTCAAGACACGTCTCCAAAGGCAAAGGAGACAAAAGTGAAAATAAACTTTTGGGACTTCATCAAAATAAAAAGCTTCTGCACAGCAAAGGAAACAGTCAACAAAACAAAGAGGCAACTCACGGAATGGGAGAGGATATTTGCAATGACACTACAGACAAAGGGCTGATATATAAGAGCTATAAAGAGCTCCTCAAACTCAACAACCAAAATAAAGATCACCACATTAAAAAATAAGCAGGAGACATGAAGAGGCACTTCTCCATAGAAGACATACAAATGGCTAACAGACACATGAAAAAATGTTTGTCATCACTAGCTATCAGGGAAATTCAAATCCAAACCACATTGAGATACCACCTTACACCAGTCAGAATGGCCAAAATTAACAAGTCAGGAAACAACAAGTGTTGGAGAGGCTGCAGAGAAAGGGGAACCCTCTTACACTGTTGGTGGGAATGTAAACTGGTGCAGCCGCTTTGGAAAACAGTGTGGAGATTCCTTAAAAAAATTAAAAATAGAGCTACCCTATGAACGTGCAATTGCACTACCAGATATTTACCCCAAAGATACAGATGTAGTGAAAAGAAGGCCCATATGTACCCCAATGTTCATTGCAGTGATGGCCACAATCGCCAAACTGTGGAAAGAGCCAAGGTGCCCTTCAACAGATGAATGGATAAAGAAGATGTGGTACATATATACAATGAAATATTACACCTCCATCAGAGAGGATAAATACCCAACTTTTGTAGCAACATGGACTGGATTGGAAGAGATTATGCTGAGTGAAATAAGCCAAGCAGAAAAAGTCAAGTATCATATGGTTTCACTTACTTGTGGAGCATAAGGAGTAATATGGAGGACAGTAGGAGAAGGAAAGGAAATGGAAAGTGGGGTAAATTGGAGAGGGAGATGAAACATGAGAGACTTTGGACTCAGAAACAAACCTGAGGGTGTTGGAGGAGAAGGGGTGGGGGATGGGTGAGCCTGGTGGTGGGTACTGAGGGAATGTATTGCATGGAGCACTGGGTATGGGGCATAAACAATGAATCTTGGAACACTAAAAACAATTATATGTAAAATAAATATTAAAAATAATAAAAAATAAATAAAGTCATCCTCCCAGAACACAGAGCAGGGTGGACAAGAGAGGAGGGAGATGGGGAGTGGGGTGTGGTTATGGCGGGGCAAAGGGATGACATCTAATGTGAATCTTCTTGCTCTTGCTAATTACAAAAACCCAGGGCAGGAAGAGAAAAATCTCTCTCCAAAATACCTCTCCAATAGACTTCCTTTTAAAAGGAAAATTATCATAGAAATAGTAAAGTTTAATTAGTTCAAACTAAGTGGTAATTAAATAAATAATGAATAATAGATTAAAAGGGAAGAGTCTATCGAAAAGACAAGCAAACAAATAAAAAAATAAACTCTGTATTTTTGCCTAGGTCTGGTTGTATCTAAGCTCCTGTAGAGACTTTGTTTATTTCTTATTGTAAGCAGTTGTGGATGCTGAGGGCTGGGATTAGAGCAAAATAGTGTTTTGTGTGTGTGTGTGTGTGTGTGTGTGTGTGTGTGTGTGTGTGTGTATAATTTTTTTTTTCAGATGAGGACTGGAGAGGTAGAAGGATGGATGGATAAGAACGAAGGATACATTTTCAGAGTATGACTTAGTAGGAGCTCATCTCTTTCTCCTCTTTGGCTTGTTGTTTTTGTTTCATTATTGCATCAAGAACATATGCTGGGGTACAAATCAGCATTTCAACATCATGTTAGAATTTCTTGTTACCATGGTGTATGTTGACTACTTAAATTTTCCCTGTTTCTATTTTAGTTTGTTCTGCTTAATTCTTTAGGATTCCTGTTTTTCCCTTGTCTTCACTTTCTATCTCAAATTCCTTCTTTTTATTCTATTTTAAGGAAAGAATGAATTTTAAACAGTTTTTAAAAAAGAGTTTAATGCTCAACTTCTAAGTATTGCTTTTAACTCAGATTTTCTTGTTTCAGCTTTTATCTTTTCTCCCTCTGACTTTCATGTTTTCAGCTTTTTATCTCACTAGTTCTAGTGCTTTTATGGTTTTTATTTATCTTGGTTTTATCTCTAATCTTTGATCCCTCTTATTTTCATGTTTTAAATTTTTTAAATCTCACTTGTTTTAGTTTTTCCTTTTTTCCTGCTGTTCTTTAGGTTTTACCTTAATTAACATTATATTTTTAGGCTAATATTTTATTATCTTTTGTATTAGCCTTAATTTTATGCTTTAATTTGCCCCTTAATTTCCTTTCTACCTTGATCATTTTATATAACTTTCTTGCCTATCCCCCTTCTCTCCCTTCCTCCCTCCTTCTTCCTCTGTTTCCTTCTCCTCCTCCACTGACTTCTCCATTTTGACCTTCTCTTTTTCTTTTTCTTATTTGTCTTCCTTTTTGATCCACTTCAACTTCCACATCTACTTTTTCTGTTTCTTTATTTTGTAATTTGTTTTTGTCATTACAAGAAGGCAAGGAGCTTGGCAACATGAAAAAAAAACCCCATCAAATAAACTGAACAGTTTAGAAGTCTTCTCCTACTCATCCATCCCTGCAGCTACTTTTCTACTATTCCCTTCATGACCTCTCAGTTCACAGAAGGGTAGTCTCCCCCCAAATTGTTACACCAAAATTCTCAAAATAATCTATAGCAATATCAGCTCCTTCTAGTCCCTCCTTTGTTGGTTGAGGTCCTGTCTTAGTCCATTCAGACTGCTATAACAGGACACCATCGACTGGGGATGCTTATAAACAACAGAAATTTATTTCTTCTAGTTCTGGAGGCAGGGAAGTCCAAGGTCAAGGTGCTAGCATATTTGATGTCTGGTGAAAGCCTGCTTCCTTCTTCATAGACATCATCTTCTTCCTCATTATTCATATGGCAAAAGGGGCAAGGGAACTCTCTGAGGGATCTCTCTATCTCTCTCTCTTTTCTAAGATTTTATTTATTTATTTGATTGAGAGATGGAGAGCACAAGTAGGCAGAGCATCAGGCAGAGGGAGAGGGAGACACAGGCTTCCCATGAAGCAGGGAGCCTGATGTGGGGCTTGATTCCAGGACCCTGGGATCATGACCTGAGCTGAAGGCAGCCCCTTAACTGACTGAGCAACCCAGCTGCCACTTTGGGGGTCTCTGTTATAAGGACACTAATCTCATTCATGAGCTCTTGGCTCTGATGACCCAATCACCTCCCTAAGTCTCCGCCTCCAAATACTATCACGCTGAGGATTAGATTTCAATATATGAATTTGGGGGAACATAAATATCAGTCCATTGCAGGTTCTAAGGATAAATCATTTGGTATGTCACTTTTCTGACATGAAGTTTGTACTGTGCTATTTTAGATCATCTTTATCTCCGGTGATTAGATAAGAGCATCATTGGTGAGAAGTTGATTAGCCTCTTTCCTCCCTTGATCTCAGTACTGTTGGTGAGGCCGTAGGTTCATAAGACAAAATTTCCTTCTGTTCTGATTCAGTGTTCTGGAATCTAGCTATGCTTGATCCTAATGTCTGTCTTCCACTGTCAAGGTGAACACTCTTTCTCTTTTATGATCTTCTGCTTATCCTTTATAACCTAGAATAGAATTAATCATCTATGGTGTCCTAAGTGCCATGACCACCAGGTGGTCTGATGGAGCCTAACTCCAGGATTGCCTTCCTGTGAGCCATTTTTTTTTCAAGATGGATTTATTAATCTAATGTAAGATTATCCTCCAGTTCATCCCTACTAATTTTACTTTAAAATGGACAGAATGTGTTGTTCATTCTATTTCTTTCTTTTTTTTTTTTTTAAAGATTTTATTTATTTGACAGAGAGGAACACAGCCAGAGAGGGAACACAAGCAGAGGGAGTGAGAGAGGGAGAAGCAGGCTTCCCGCTGAGCAGGGAGCCTGATATGGGGCTCCATCCCGGGTCTCAGGGATCATGACCTGAGCTGAAGGTAGCCGCTCAACCAACTGAGCCACCCAGGCGCCCCTATATTTCTATTCTATGTTGGCAACCTGGAGATCAGAAGCATAGACTATATTATAATAAGCTCCTTTCTGTTTACTGATATATCCTAAAAACGACCTGGGAAAGTGGCCATGCTTCCTCTTTTTAACCCTGGGATAAAGGTTCTGTAAACAGAATGAGATTAGAAAAGAAGGAAAAATTAGACGGACTGATTTTCAGGGATGGGATGTGCCCTTCCTGCCCCAATTACCAACATGCACAAAGCATGGCTATCTTCTAATTATCTATCATATATGCTGTTTGGTGGTCCATGGTATATGGTATAGAACACGGTAGTCCGGAAGAAAGGCTCTGGGGGAAAACTGGGTTTGAATCCCAACTCTGACACTCATTAACTAGACTGTGCTACCAGGAAGAAGCTACTTAAACTCTTTCTGCCTCCATTTCTATATCTTTATAATGGGTATAAAAACTTGATCAAGATATAAACTGCTTACCACTTTACCGACCACATTATCATTTCTCAATAAATGTAAACTATTACTATTATTTAAGGCACAGTTCAGGGGTTTCTGTCTTCATGAAATATTCCATGATTGAGCCCCATGGGCGTGTGTATGTGTGTGCATGCATGTGTGTGTGTGTGTGTGTGTGTGTGTGTATGTAGGTATCTGTTACTCATTCTATTTCTATTCTATATTGGTAACCTGGGGACACACACACACACGCGCGCACACACATGCACAGACACACATATTTAGACACATAATCTCTTGTTCAATCTGGCATTTCATATGCCTTTTCTACACAACATTTTGTGCATATGTTTTTGTGGCATTTTATAATCTCCCAGTGGTATCTGTCTACAAGTATCTTTCCTGTTATTTGATAAACACCTTAAGCTCAGGGATTATGTTTTAGTCACCTTTATATTTTCAACATCTGACACAACAGCTGGTATTCAGTTTGTGTTTAACAAATATTTAATAAAAATGATGATGAATATTTGATACCTAAGGACTTGTAATAACTACATCTTTGATGCCTTAAGGGAAAGGGTCTTCCTTTTATGTCCTATGCAACCGATGGACAATAACCTAAACTCCTATATGAACCATATTTTGTTCTCTGAATATCTAGATGGATATAGGGCTTCTTTGTAGTTAAAATTGTGGCCAGGTTAATAGATCACTACGCTAGGTTAATGGATCATAACTCTCTTGGGACCCTATAAAAATTTGTGGGCAATTATAAACTACTCATTCCTTTGAAAATGTTCAAATATTACAATTCTGTGTGTGTTTAATAGTCTAGAAATGTGGGCAGATTCTGAGGTACTATCATAAGAGATCTGAATTTTATGGCTGAGCTCACTTCCTTCATCTCATTATGTCTCTCTTGCTAGCACTTTAATCCCTCTTGGCCAACATTCTATAGAGTGCTCCACAGCGTCTGCATTTCTTTACTACCCACTTCCCCTACTCCAGTCTGACTTCAGTCCTATCACCCCCAACAGTATATGCCAATGTGGCCATGACTCCCACTTTGCTATACTCAGTTTTTCAGTCCTCATTTTAATTGACCTGCCAGCAGCATGTAACTCTGTTGTCCTTGCCTTCCTTCTTGAAACTCTACTACATTGGCCTCCCTGACAACATTTTCTCCTAGTCATGGCTCTACTTATCTGGAAGCTCTGTCTTATAATTCTTTGAGGCTTATGTTCTCTCAATTCTAGGTCCTAGGCCTTCCTCTTTTCTCACTCATTTTCTCCCTAGATAAGTTATCCATGCTGTTGGCTTTTTATGTTGGTAACTTCTGGAATGTATAAATATATGTCCAGCCTTGACCTGTGCTTTGAGCTTCAGATCCACAGTCTCACTGTGAACTTGACAACTTCAATTGATGGCTATTGACTTCAAGTTCAATATCTTCAACATGACCTCTTGATTCCCTCATCTAAACCTATCATCCACAGTTGCACTAGTCAGATATTTAAGACTCATCTTTGACATCTTCTTCCTTATCTTCAGTATCTAATTTGTTGTCATTTAAAAAATTTCAACACTGGAGTATCTCTTGAGTCAGTTCAATTTTCCCCATGTCCACTGATATCATTGTTCTCATGATTTTTGGATAATACCCTGGCAATATTTTCTAAACTGGTCTAGTCATTTTCACTATGTCCTTCTCCAGACTATTTTATGTTTTACAGAGGTGGCAGCCAGGAGACACATCTGTTCATGTGTCTCCCACCTGATTGCCCCCTTTAATTCGCTTAATGCTTTCCCATTTCTCATGGGACACAGATCAAGACATTTAACACAGCTCACAAAGCCCTGAGTAAATGCTCTCTTTTCTTCTCTGGCTTCTCCCTCAGACCGTCCTCACTCCACTCTGACCCCAGACACTCTTGACTTCAGCTTCAGCCTCTCAATCACCTGTTTCTTTTTGCCACAAGTCCTTTACATACCTGTTGCTTCTGTCTTAATCTGGAATACTTTTTACCCCTGTCCCTTTGGGGAGTTACTATGAGTCTACAAGATATTTTCATAGGCATGTTTTCATTTAAGTCCCCAAGCAAAATTTCTTTGGATATTAAGGCAAAAAAAAAAATTGGAGTTCTCTTGACTTCCTTATTTTATTTATTTTTTATTTATTTTTTAAAATCTTACAGACACAATGAACCATTGAATGTACCATTTTTCTTTCTTGTCACTAGTTTCTCGAGTGTCTGCATTGTATAATAGTTATTGGCCCAGGATCTATAGTCAAATGAATTTCTGGCTCCTTTATTCATTAGATTTTGATCTTTGTCAAAGTACTGATCATTTCTCTGATTTCATTTTATTATTTATAAAATAGAAATAATAACAATACTCTCAAAGTGTTCTTGTGAGAAGTAAATGAATTAACATGCACAAAACATTTCCTACAGTGTCTAGTGCATAACTAGCACTTAATAAAAATTGGTATTATTATTATTATTATTATTATTATTATTAATATTTCCTATCTCATCAAAGCTTGAGTGGCCAGGGTGCTTCATGTTAAGTTACTTCTGGGTCTTAATTGTATGGGTTCTTGACTCAGTGCTCTATATTACTTTGCATGTAATAACACATATAGTATTTGAAGAATAGTTTTGATTATTCAAAATCAGACTCCATAGAAATAGACTCCCCATTGTAATGAAAGACATTTTATAATAAAATAGGAAAGATATTATTTGTAGCGCTAACTGTAAGGGCATTGTGATTTGGTCTATAGAACTATATAATCAAATCAATAGCAGAAAGTATCATTGAAGCAAGGTTTTTATCTAAACTCCCACCCCAAGAGAAACATGGCTGTGCGCCATAATTAGAATCCAGGATTAGAAGCATTTTATATTATCAGCACAGGCAGTACATTTCATACTTATGTGAAATTAGCTATTTTCTTACATATTTTAAGAGGTTGGAAATCGTTTTTATTTTCTGACACCAAATGAATGGGGAAAAATCAGCTCTGAATTGCAGTGCTCCTGTAATCAATCATCTAAAAAAGCATATGGGCAAAGAATAAGGTTATTCCTTAGGTTTTAAATCCAAAAAATGATCTTCCTACTTTCTGTACTCTTTGTATTTCAGAAAAACGATCTTCTCTATCCCACATCACAGATGTCTCCGTAGCTACAGACTCCACCAGCAGAATAACAAGAGGATTCTCAAGATTATGCTGCGTCTGTTCATTTTTTTTTTTCTTTAAAGCTTGCCTGCAGAGAGCTGAAAGATCCAATGTCTTTGTTGTACATTGTGTGATTATATTTGGGCAAATGAGGTGATTCTCCCCATCCCCCCCAACAATGTTGGTCAATGTAACAGACTCCCAGAGTGCAACAAAATAGAAATTCATTTTTAATTCATGTCTGATGCAGAAGGCACATAGACAGAAATACAGATCACTATTTTCTTTAAAAAAGAAATCACCATCTGCTTTGTGGAGGGAGGAATATTCAGGCCCCATCTAATTACAGCAAGTATTTTCAGTTTAGGATCTTTTGACCACAAATTACCTTCAGTTTTTCTTTAAAGGGAATATGAGGGTTTGGCAATAAACAGAAAAGCAAAATGAGAACAGAGGCAATTTTTTGTCTAAATTTTTAATAAGGTAAAATTGGATTTAAGAGGTAGCCCTACAGAAAATGGTGGTAAAAACAAAGTAAACAGTAAAGGATTAAAAATCTTTGTATAATCCCACAATTCCCTTAAGGATTTAACTTAGTAACTGCACTATTTATTTATGAATTTGTATGAAAATGGTGCATTGATTTTACAGAATGATTTCAGAGCAATTTTCTCACTTTGGGTCACTTTTTCTTCAGCTCATAAAGTGTTCTCTAAGATCCTTAGGTACATTGGGAAGGCAGATTTAACTTTTAGGCCAATCAAGGACCATTGAGATGAAAAGAACTAATGCATGTGCAAGCACTTTGAAAAGTACAAAGCACTCTATATACAAAAAGATTTCACTGCTATTAAATAACTGATGGAAGAGTTAAGGTGGCTTTTCCAAGCACCTTCACTTGCAACCACTGAAAAACAAATCTCCAGATAAAAAAATGACAGATGTTCCTATCACGGTGTTCATTGCTAAGAGGTTACTTCAGACTTCAGGATGTTGTCCTAGCCCTTAAGGTTTGAAACCTTTGCAAGAACTATGACATTATAGCTAAAAGCCATCAGTCCTTGAACAACAAGAATATTTTGAGTAGCTGTCTCACTGTGTCATAATGAGGTTTATTTCATTTGATTCTCCTAATGGGTTTAAGTATTAGGGAACTGTAGTGCAGCAGCTAGCTCTGTTTTTTTTTTTTTTTTTTTTTTTTTTTTTTTAAACATAATGTAAAATTCCCATGTAGCTGGGCATCAACATCCCTAAGCTACTTAATTAAAACATAGGAGACCTTGTTCGCTAATAATATTAAGGTTAGCATTTTCATGGTGTTATGGGCAGGACTCGTCTTTTAAAAACTTAGGGGACCCATAAACAAATTGTAATTGTATGACTCAAACTCAGAAAATCCCTGAGGCTACATTTATATTCAATGTTATCCAAAATGTTGCATTGAATTTACTACTATTATGAGCTGAATTATGTCCCTCCAAAATTCATATGTTGCAGTCCTAACCCCCAGTACCTTAGAATGGAATGGAATACGTTCAGGGATAGGGTCTTAACAGAAGTAATAAAGCTAAAATGAAGTCATTTGTGTGGATCCTAATCCATTACGACTGATGTCCTTATAAGAAGAGGGAATTTGGATATAGACACCTACAGAGAGAGTTCTGCCTCCAGGCTTCCTCTGGACATCAGCGGCAATATTAATTCTTCCCTGGGTCTCTGACCTGCTGTCCTGTCCTACAGATTTCAGATGTGCCAGCCCTCAAAATTTTGTAAGCCAACTTCTTAAAAATGAATCTCTCTATATATACATATACACACATCCTATTCTGCTTCTCTGGAGAACCCTGACTAATACAATGATCTATAGACATTTATACCCTAAAAGCTATGAGTACAAAGTACCCTTAAATTATATATTTAAATTTAGTGACTGAGTTTTGGAGTCATAATGATAGGTTCAAATTTTGACTCTGCCATTTTTTACCAATATGTCTTCCACCACACCATTTAATGTCTCATTTTCCTCTTTTGTAAAATGGAAATAACTGGGTTGCAGTGAGAATTTCATGAACAAAAGCTTTTAAATGCATTTATCAGAATTTTTTACAGAATATTATAGACTCTCAAAATATGTCAGTTACTATGGTCATTATTGCTATTATTTATATATTTTTTCAGTGATGATTCTTAATTGTGGACCACAGGCTTGACAAAGTTAGTTTAAATTGAAAGGGATTTTTTGAAAGATGTTAAGAAGCTTACAGTTGCCTTAGTATCAGAGAACCAGGCTCTGAGTTTGCAAAGCCAGGAAGCATTGCCAAAATAGATGCCACAGAACTGGTCCCGTGAGACCCCACTGGTAGTGCTCAGGATGTTTTTTCTATCATAAACAACATTGTGACTGGAGACCAAAGGAGCCCTCTAGAACCATTCTTGCAGTGGCTGTTATAAGGCCATTCTCATCATGGTGAATTCTCTGTGCTCCTTTTCTCTTTATGTCAAAAATTTCTGTGGGATGACTGGGTGGCTCAGTTGTTAAGTGTCTGTCTTCAGCTCAGGTAATGATCCTGAATTCCCGGGATTGAGTCCCAGGATCGAGCCTGCATCAGGTTCTCTGCTTGGCGGGAAGCCTGCTTCTCCTCTTTCACCCCTCCTGCTTGTATTCCCTCTCTAGCTATGTTTCTTTCTGTCAAACAAATAAATAAAATATTAAAAAAATTCTGATTTGATATTTGCAACAAGTATGAGTGAATGGTAGAACTTAGGTCTGTCTTGTGTCCAGATGCAGGAGGAGCTGGGAAAATGGGCACTGGGGATTTTTAGCTTTGATACCAAGAGAATGCCTGTGCATTATGGGATATAAGGGCTGAGTGAGGCTAGGTATATAAAAGAAATGTTGAATATTCAAAAAGTGATCAATATTTACCATATGTAAAAATGGATATTTAGAATCAGCTGGCCACCGGTCACAGAAACTCCTCTTTACTACTATTTTTTTTTTTTTTTTTTATGATTTGTTTCTAAATCTCTCTTTCCTTTTCCACCATTGCTTTGGACAACTCCCAAACTCTTAGGTCCAAACTTCTTAATCTTTTCCTGTATGTTGAATTGGTTTAGGAAATTGGGTGTGACAGGTCTCACATGATGGAGATTTCATTGCTTATGAAGAGGTTTCATTATTATTGCTGGTAAAAACATCTGTACAAAAGAAAAAGGTATTGAGAAACATGAATTTTGAAATACGAAAAAATACAGTTTGTATTCTGCCTTCAGCTCACCATTTCAGTGACCGCTGGCACATTTTTTTTATGTTAGGTCTCCATTTCTCCATTTGTAAAACAGGAATAATGATAAACTGATGACCCTGAAGGATATTTGTGAGAATTGGACATAATGTATGTCATGTGGTGTGGAACTAGGCAAAAATGGGACCTACTGTAATCATTTCTCTTTGGGGCACCAAAAGACCAATGAAACAATATTTTACATTTAATTTTATCAGATTTCTATACACAGAGCAACAACAAGTAAATGCCAATTATTTTAAAAGGTTCCTTTTTTTCCAGATGACATTACATGATGGAAAATTTTTGGATTAAAAACCAGTTTTTGTTTTTATTTTTAAGATTTTATTTATTCTTTTCAGAGAGAGAGCAAGAGCAAGAGAGCACAAGTAGGGGGGAGGAGCAGAGGGAGAGAAAGAACCAGACTCCCCACTGAGCAGGAACGCCCCCCCCCCCACACATGTGGGTCTCCATCTCAGGACCCTGAGGTCATGAACTGAGCCTAAGGTAGCCGCTTAACTGACTGAGGCACCCACATGCCCCCCCAAACAGTTTTGTTTTATTTTCTTTTTAAAGCTAGATCAACATGTCCCAAGGCATTTTTATTAAGGTTTATGACCTACTCTCTCCTGCCAAATCAAACTAGCACTCTCACCACACAAGGAGCACAAAGGCCATCTTACCTATTACAAATACTTTTCAACTACTAAACATAGTATTTTCCCATTTCTCCTTTTGTCTTTAGTATAAGTGAAGCTAGAAAGGGCACTGAAGACAATATTGAGTGAATATCTGATTGGCCACAGTCAGTCAAGAGATCTTTGCCTAAAATTTTCACCTTGGAAGAATATTTGGAGACCAAAATTTGAGGAACAGATGATATTCCTATCATAGCAAGCTGACTTTCCTAAATACACAAACACACACACACACACACACACACACACACACACACACACACACTAATTTTCTTATTTATTTATTTATTTTGTTTGTTTGCATCCTGAAAACTAACATGGACAAGTCATATCTATTTGCTCATTCTTTTACTGGAAGAGTCATTTAATGAGGATTTGTCAATTTCTGTTATGAGCCAGAGAGTGGTTTATAGATTAGCTAGGCAGATAGCCTATGAAATTTCTTCTCTGTATTTGGTCTTTGTTCAAAGTTGCTGGCTCACAGCTCCCCAAACCCTTGGAATTCCTGAGAAATGAGAACAATGGGAGCATCTTTTGTTGTAATATTTGGTCCTTTGTCCTCAGTTTCTGAAGTGCTTCAGAGCCATAAAGGTGAGATGGGTGTCTTGTTATTAGTAACAAGCCCCTTTCCACCACTACTAGTTTTATGTTAATGATGTGACTTTGGGAAAGCACCTAAGTTTGGAGGCTGGTTGGAGTATAGTTAATGATGTGATTAGAGGGTTGGAACTTTCACTCCTACTTCCTCAACCTTTAGGGAAGGGAGAGGGGCTACAGGTTAATTGATCACCAGTAGCCAATGATTTAATCAGTCATGCCTATGTAATGAAGATTCCATAAAAACCCAAAGGATGGGGTCCAGAGAGCTTCTGGATTGGTGAATAGGTGTTGATTCAGGGAGAGTACCACACTCTGAGGGCATGAAACCTTTATGCCCTTTTCCTGTACCTTGCCCTATGCATCTTTCCCATCTGGCTATTTCTAAGTTATATCCTTTTGTAATAAACTGGTCTTCTAGTAAGCAAAATATTTCTCTGATTTCTGTGAGTTACTCTAGCAAATTAATCAAACTCAAGGGGCAAGGAGTATCATTGGCATCTCCTATCTATAGCTGGCTAATTAGAAGTGCAGGTGATAACCCGAACCCGTGACTGGCTTATGAAGAGCGGTGGGGGGCAGCGTTGTGGGACTGAGCCCTTCACCTGTGGAATCTGACACTATTTCCAGGTAGTGTCAGAATTAGGTTGATTGGAGGGCACCCAGCTGGTGATGGAGAATTGCTTGAGTGGGAAGAGCAGGAGGAGAATTGCCCCTCCCAGCCTACCCCCGCCACACACACACTAGAATTGGTGAGCAGAACCTTCTACACATCTTAATCGAATTCAGTATTTTTTTTTTTAAGATTTTATTTATTTATTTGACAGAGAGAAACACAGTGAGAGAGGGAACACAAGCAGAGGGACTGAGAGAGGGAGAAGCAGGCCTCCTGCCGAGCAGGGAGCCCGATGTGGGACTGGATCCTGGGTCTCCAGGATCATGACCTGAGCCGAAAGCAGTTGCTTAACCAACTGAGCCACCCAGGCGCCCCACAAATTCAGTATTTTTATTAAAAGGAAGTGCTCATTCATCCATTCAAATATTCATTCAGCACTTATTTATCAAATGCCTACTAGGTGCCATGTAGTTTGCTACGTGCTAGTTAATGATGGCCAACTTCATTGCATGCTGTTCACGTGCCAGGCCCTGGACTGGTTGTTTACATGCATTTAATCTTCACACAAACCTCTGAGGAGCACATTATTTTATAGATGGTGAAACACAGGTTTAGAGGGTTAAATAACTTGCTTAAGATGACTGTCCAACTAGAAAGTGGAATAGCTGTAGGGTCTGACTGCAGGGCCCGAACTCAACTGCTCTTCTACAACTTCTCAGGAGAGGTCCATCTTGTGACTTACACAGTTAGTGAACTAAACGACTATATCAATTTAAATGTACAGCAGGAGAATTACTGTTCCCTCAGGGCTCTTGATATATCTGCACTAATGGTGCTACAATTTCTATAAATTAGGAAAACAGAAATTAGGCCTACTGAGTTGAAATCCAGGGAAAAAAATGGTTCTGTGGTAGTTATAGTCATAGACAGGGAGGCAAATACATAGAAAGCAATTTATTGGCTTGCTGAATGACCCCAGGAAGTCTTTAGACCATACTGTTTCTCTGTGTTAGTCTCTAAAAAAGTAAACAGTTTTACCCCCCACATTTTGATTCTGAGGTTATTTTCATTTATGAAAATGGAGTCTCTTCATTCTGAAAGGATATGGTCAAAGTCGGGCAAAGTATAGTGGAAATATATAAGATAAGAACAAACTTATTCACATACACCTAGGCAATCAAAGATGTATCCCTTGAGTTTGAAGATGATACTGCTATGCTACTAAGTGTTGAACAGAAGAACTCTGGAATTTAGAAAGCAGATAGTCAAGTGGAAACTGTCTTAGTGCATTTAAGCAAACCAGAATCTAAGCTGGAAATGGGGGAAAGCTAAGCAGCACTCCATTTTCATTATGGCGCCTCAGAAAATTTGAGCAGTTTCTGAGCACCAGCTACAGTTGAAAGTCAGAGTAATAAATGTCCAGCCACAGGGAATTCCTTAATGTCACTATAGTACATCCCCAGGATCAGCTACAGTTGAAAGTCAGAGTAATAAATGTCCAGCCACAGGGAATTCCTTAATGTCACTATAGTACATCCCCAGGATGGAACATGATGTAGCTGTATAAAACAATGGAGATCTTGATGACTAGTATGGGGGGATGCCCAAGATATATTGTTAATTGGGAAAGAAAAGTGTGGAATGACATATGGAATGTCAATTTTGTTAAGAAATGATAAAAATAAAACTATATATTTATATATGCTTGTATTTGCATAAAGACACTGTAGAAAGTAATAAGAACCCAATACAAATGGTGAAAAAGGGTGAACATGGAAGGGAGTGTGTGTGCAGTGAGACGTCCCAATGTTTACCTTTTAATTTTGTTTTTATTTTTTTAACTATGTAAATGCATTGCTATTAAAACAATTTGAAAATAGAGTGGTGAAAAACACATATCTGAAAAAGGACTGGTATTCAAAATATATAAAACTCTTAAAAACTCAACACTAAGAAGCCAAAACAAATAAAAAATAGGCAAAAGATCTGCACTTCACCAAAGAAGAAACACAGGTGGCAAATAGGTATATGAAAAGATGAGTAACATCAGAAGTCATTAGGGAATTGCAAAATAAAACAGCAACGAGTTAGCATTATACACCTATTGGAATGGCTAAAATAAAACACTGAAAATACCAAATTCTAGCAAGGATGTGGAGCAAAGGAACTCTTGTTCATTGCTAGTGGGAATGAAAAATGATACAGTCACTTTGGAAGACACTTTGACAGTTTCTTACAAAAGTAAAATATATTCTCAACATACCATCCAGGAATTATGCTCTTTGGTATTTATCAAAATGAGTATAAAACTTATGTCCATACAAAAACTTGCACATGAGTGTTTATAGTGGCTTTATTTGTAATTGCTAAAACATGAAAGAACCCAAGATGTTCTTCAATATGTAAATGACAAAAATGATCACACAACTTCACAATAAGCCTCATCATTATGAAATTTAGAATGTTAAGAAACAAAAGAAATATCCTAAAATGTTGCAAAGGAAAAAATCTATCCATATATAAAGAGTCAAGAATTAAAATAGCTTTGATTTTTTTTTATTTACTTTAAATTTATTTTATTTTTTCAGTGTTCCAAGATTCATTACCCATACCCCACACCCAGTGCTCCATGCAATAATTGGAAGTTAGACACTGGAATAGGTCTTAAAAAAATACAAAGAAAATTGACTTCTTACATAGGAGTCTACATACATAAAAAATTCCATCAATTGTCAGGAGAGATTAAAGGGCTTTTCAGACACACAAGGTCTCAAAAAGTTAGTCTTCCCTCAGCTACTTTCAGGAAGCTACAGGGGCAAGCTCCATCAGGATGTAAATTAAGGGAAAAAATGATGTGGAATTCAGGCAAAAGGCTTCCATACAAAAAGTAGAACACAAAATAAAAATCCCTAGGATGATGAGAAAGAAGATTCCAAGATGTAATGGTAGACAGGTCTGAAGAACAATTAGTTCAGATGCAAGCAAAAAAACAGAGTTCTAGGAGAGATGTCTCCAGGAAGATTAATTTGATAGATTGCTTGTGTGTTTGAGAAGAGATGGAAACAAAGTTAAGTAGTACAGGAGAGTAAGTTTGGTCATAGTCTCTAAATAGCTCAGCTGTGAATAATGTTCACAGAACTGCAATAATGTGAACACTAAATATCAGCATAATTAAAAATTTAAATACAACTATGGATTATATATTGAAAATATTAAATATTTACCACCTGATGTGGTAAGACCACAGAACTTAGGTATAGTGGATGCTGGGTAATGTTGAAGGAACCTGCTGTGCCAGGCATCACTCCTTTCTTTCTTGGATTATAGGAGACCATCTGGGGAGGGATGGTCTCTGGGTGAGATTGGGCTAATAAAGTAGAGATGGGTCTTGGTAGTTTCAGAGGAGCAGCTATTTTTCTACCTATAAGGAGTATTTCAATATTTTTTTATATATTTTATTTATTTGTTTGTTTATTTATGTATTTATTTATTTACAGAGGGAAAGGGAGAAGCAGACTCTCCGCTGAGTAGAGAGCCTGATGCAGGGCTTAATTCCAAGCCCCTGGGATCATGACCTGAGCCAAAGGCAGATTCCCCACTGATTGAACCACCCAGGCACCACTCAATATTTTAATAATAGCAGATATGGGTTGATCATTAGATATTAATTTTAGGGAGATAACGAGGAAAGGTGTGTGCATAAGTGTTGGTGGAGAATGTGGGAGTGTATAGAAAAGTTTGTATAAAAGTGAGAAACCAATAATTAATAGTTCAAGTGATGTTATTTAAAAATGTGAAGGAAAATAAAAAGCCTAACAGGGTTGAAATAAATTACTCCCGGTTAATGGAAAGTGAGGGAAGAGGGTGTAGACGAGGAAAGAGGACTGCTGTTTTTAATAACAGGTCTTGGAAAACTATTGAATTCTTAAGCCACATACATATATTACTAACAAAAATTAAAACAGAAAGTGAATGCCTGCTCTGGATCAGGCCCTGTGATATTGCAAGATCGTTATGATCATTTCCATTTTACTGTAAGGAAGCAAAGTTAATTGATAGAGCTGGTATCTTTTCTTCTATAACATTTAGTCTATCAAGTTGGGAAAGGGAATATTTTCTATATATTAGAAGACAAATTCAAGGCATTTACATCAAGAATACTTCTAAACCATTAACTTAAATTAAGTAAAGATTAAGATTAAGATAAGTAAATTAAGTAAAGATTGATCTTGATTCACCTGAAAAATAAGTTAGCAATAATCATGCACTTGTGATGGAAATATCAAAAGAACCACTTAGGATTCATTCCCCCAAAGCTTGACCTCACTGTCAGGGAAAATACTGAAGTAGAAGGACCTTTGATGGAATTCATTATTACATTTTTATATTTTTAGTAGTCTTTGCTTAATTAAAAAACATTGGAAAGGAACTGGGTTTAGAAGTGTGCCAGGAAAGATATCTGAGTCTTCTATATTTTCTTCTCATTAAACCTGCATTGCAAAAAATAAGAAATAAGAAATAAAAAATACATAAAAAATAAAAAATAAACCTGCATTTCTATGAGGAAATAACAAAATATCCAAAATAAGCAAATTCAAATGTGTGAACTAAAAAACTGTGAATATCAAAATATTAGTTGGGCAGAAGGCTAATTAGAATGTATCTATATGCTCAGAATCAGAAGAAAACAGTATCTTAAAGAAGGCAGAATTGGTGAAGTTAGAAAGAAAGTCAACATTTTATCTTGGATTTTGGTTTGGCTGGGTTGGATATTGTTTTGTTGGGGAAACATAATAGACAAGCTTGGCTTAAAATGGAAAGATTAGATGAAAATTAAAAGGAGGAGGGAAGCTATCTATTTGGCTGGCTTTGGAATAACCTTGTGATTACCTGGTTCATGATTTTCCTGTCTGACAAGGCCAGAGACCTATAGATGTGATTCTTTTTTTGACCATCTTGGCACCAAATAGAGTAGCAGCATGGTAGGGCACCATATCTTTTGAGTAAATGCATAACTGTAAAACCTAGCTCAGCACTCACTGATTTTTCCACAGAGCTCCAAGTTTGCAAAATGAGCATAATCCCTAATTTCTATACATTTCCTAAAATATGCAAAGAAACTTTTATCTCATTCTATTTCACTTTATAAATTCACTCAACAAATCATTATTGAAGTGATTCTCTGTCATCGTTTGGTAAAAACTAGCACAAAAAGAACCATCATTTTCTTTTCTCAAATCATGTGGAAGTTAACTGTCCACACTGGCCAAGATCATGAAACATTTCAATTTACAGGGTATGAGATGACAACAAGATAAAGTTGATTTGTTTTCATCACATCATCAGGGTTTATAGCACTCTGAATATATTAAAAAGTATGACTACTTTTCTGGATCTGGATGGCATGAATACAATAATATAGTCACAACTTGCCAGATGGGTGTTTTTGCTCTTTCTGGGGGCTACTATCCTGATAGCATATTATTATTGTGACATCAAGAAGGCATTTATTGAATGCTTATATATGGTAGACATTTCCTTAGAGCAACTTCATGAGATAAGTATTATTGTCCCTATTTCACAGGTAAAGCAAATGAGACTCAATGTGATGAAAAACTGCACAGATAATAAATCTGGGATAAAACCCAGAGAGGTTTGATTCTTACACATTCCTTTTCTACCATACCAAAGAAGAGTTGGCTGGTAGGGCTTGTTATCTTTGTAATAAATTAAAGCCAGCTATGCTAAAATTATACACATAAATTGAAATTACTTAAGGAAATGTATATTGAAAAATCCAGTCTTGAATAGTTAGATATATATTCACTAATGAATACCTTTAAATCTCATTATATATATGTAATCTAATCCCTAGAGGAAAATATGTTAAGTAGTGAGAAAATAAGAACGGATGTAATGTTCTTTTAATCAAATGAAGTATATTTTTTCAAGCATTAAGTTAGCTGAGACCAATAAAGCATATTGCAGTCATCTTGCAAATGAGTGTCTTGTACTCTGAAAAGTATAGGTGATTATATTCCATCCTTAACATTTTCATAGACACAAAGTCAGAAAGTATTTCTAAAATGGATTAACAACTAACAGAAGCAAAGATCACTATATGTGAGAGGTCTTTAAGTTGTGTTTATGTGTAATTATGTTCTGACATACTGTCATAATCTTGATGAGAGAAATAAATCACAAAGACTGAACTCCCCAGGGTCTGAGAATTAGTAACAGATACAAAATACATGTTCTTGGGGGTGCCTGGGTGGCTCAGTCATTAAGGATCTGCCTTAGGCTCAGGTCATGATCCCAGAGTTTCGGGATGGAGCCCCATGTGGGCTTGGCGGGAAGCTTCCCTGCTTGGCGGGAAGCCTGCTTCTCCCTCTCTCACTCACCCTGTTTATGTTCCCTTGCTAGCTGTGTTTCGCTTTGTCAAATAAATAAATAAAATCTTAAAAAAAATACATGTTCTTTCCTCTGTTCCATTTTGAAAACAAAACAAAACAAAACCCAAATACTTGTTCTTTCTTCTGCTCCATTTTGAACTTGAACTTTTTTTTTTTAGTGATAGAGATGTTCACTTTAAATTATTAGAAAAAAAATTACATGGTTCCATATCACAAAATTCAGCATCTTTCTATTAAACATCACACACATTATGCCCTACAAATAAATTCCCTAAATGATGTGGAGTTTCTGATGATGTTCAACAACAATAGGGTCCAGAAATTTTAACTAAGAAACAGCTGCAGAAGTGCGTGTTGAGCCAATAATCTGTGTGTACCAGAAGAGCTTGGGCCAACAGATGGTTGAGATTCTGCCTCCAGTTAAATCCTTTAGACCTTCAAATCTCCATTAGCAAGTGACTCCCTTTAAGAGGGAAGTTTCCAAGTGGTGAAGGAAGCAGCAGCCTCTGAGAATGGAATGCCCCACAGAGAGATATACATATATCTGTCTTGTGAGTACTATATATATTTTTTCCTTCTTTTTCCCCTTCTCTTCTCCCTCCTCCTCATCTTTCTCCTCCTCCTTCTTCTTCTTTTCTTCTTCTTCAGGTCAGAGCCAACGTTTACTTTTTTCCTTCCTTGGTTTCTCCAACTCCACATGCTGTAGTTTTCTTCCATTTCTCTGGCTGTTCCTTCCTTGTTTCCTTTCCATTCTCATCTTTTTAAGTGCCAGTCATTAAATATTGGAGTTCTCTGAGCCTCCTAAACCCTCTTCTTTCTTCACACTGCATCTTCTTTTCAGGGAAAGTCACCTATGCCTACAGCTGTGATTATCACAATACTCTGATAATCCACAAATATATATTTTCAGGATAGACCTCTTTCTTCGCTGCAGACTTATACCAGACTTCAAGACAGTCAAAACTACACTTGTGATTTCTTCCTTGTCTCCCACTCAGAATTCAAAACACCATTCTCCTAATTTTTGGTGAATGACATTCTTGTTCATCCACTAATACAAACTCCTAAACACTCTAGGAGTCCTTATGTATTCCTCCATCTCTTTCTCTCAAATTGAATTCTTTACCAAACCCTACATGTTTTTCCCCTCTAATTCTGCCTCGCTTCCATCTACTCCTTTCCATTTCCATCCTGGTCTAAGCTAGCATATCTCCAGGATCCATTCTGATAGTTTTCAAAATGGTTAATTTGCTTTCTTTACCCACATCAATCTGTTTTTGATTTTGAACACAAATCTCATTATGTTAGTCCTCCTTCCCCCAGTGCAAAAATCCTCCAGTGATCTACTGCTGTTAAGATAAAGATAAAATTTCTATAAGATCCTGCTGGGTATGTCTCCTACCTAAAGTTTCCAAGAGGTGAAGGAAGCAGCAGCCTCTGAGAATGGAATGCCCCACAGAAAGATATACATATATCTGTAACTTCAACTTATACCATGGTCTTTTTTCTCTTGCTGCTACAACCACATTAGATTTACTTCTGTCCCTCATGTTTGCCAACATCCCTTCTGCCACAGATTCTTGAACAGCTTGGACTGTTCTTTTTCCTCTTTTTTGCCTAGTTAACTCCTTACTTAGCCTTTGGATCTCTAAACAACAGACACATTCTTGGGGCGCCTGGGTGGCTCAGTTGGTTAAGCCACTGCCTTCGGCTCAGGTCATGCTCCTGGAGACCTGGGATCGAGTCCCATATCAGGCTCCCTGCTTGGCTGGAAGCCTGCTTCTCCGTCTCTCACTCCCACTGCTTGTGTTCCCTCTCTGGCTATGTTTCTCTCTGTCAAATAAATAAAATCTTAAAAAAAAAACAAAACAAAAAGAACAAAAACAGACACATTCTCAAGGAAACTCTCTTGACCTCCCTAAGTCCAGTCCCCACTAATTTACTCTGTAATAGCTTGAAGTGCCACTGTTTCACAGCTATGTTTACCTTTATTGGTGCAAGTCTTTGATAAATGCCTATCTTTCTCCCCTGCCTGGAAGCTCCACTAAGGAAGGGAGGGACCCTCTCGATTTTTGGTCACCACTGTCATCTAGAGAGCCAGGCACTACCCAAGCTATGATGACTGCTTACTGGATGGATTACTTAAATAATTAACTAGGTAAAGAAACATTTCTGATTATTTGATGCCAGTTCTAGAAAACAGTATATGTTCTCAAGAGAGAATATTCAATTATTCAGAGAATGGAGGAAGTTACATATTTTGCTAAGATCAGATGTAAATTTTAATAATATAGATAAATGTTTCACTAGGTACTGAAAGACTCTATATTGATGGAGGGTCACACTCATAATAATACTGATTGACAGTAACAGGCTGGAGATACCCAACTGATACTTAAGATTTCAAGAAATTTTCAAACCAACTGTGAAAATTAGCAGTTGTGTTGCTAACCTCAAAGAGACGGTGGCCCAAAACAGATCAGTAAGTTTGATTTTAACCTATTTGCATATGACTCTGTATATTCTTTGACCTCCCCAAGTTATAAACAATCGCCCTTTATTATTCTCTGGATCCTCTCAATATTCTCATTAAAAAAGAAGACATCCAGCTTCTGGTACTCCAACCACAAAATACCATGGCAGCACTTGACCAACTTAGGTTCCCTTTTACACCCAGGCTCAGTTCTTTTCCCACACTCCACAACTGGAGACCTGCCCCAGAGCAGACAGAAGGGAGCAGTGTCCAAAAGCACAGTACTATGAACTGGATGGCCTGATTCTCCCTCAACCAGCTGCAGGGCTCTGAGCAGCTCATGTTTGTCCTCACCCATTGATACATCCTATCCAGAATTACAACACTGGATTTATGATTCTGCAATCTTCAGTTCACTTTCAAACTCAATGACTCTTTTTCTTTTTATTTAAAGATTTTATTTATTTGACAGAGAGAAACACAGCCAGAGAGGGAAGCAGGGGGAGTGAGAGAGGGAGAAGCAGGCTTCCTGCCGAGCAGCGAGCCCAATGCGGGACTCGATCCCAGGTCTCCGGGATCATGACCTGAGCCGAAGGCAGTCATTTAACCAACTGAGCCATCCAGGCGCCCCCAAACTCAATGATTCTCGTAGAAATTCCATTTTTTAAAACATTTTGTTTTATACTGTCAACCAAAATGCTTTAGTTTTATAATCTAAAGCAACAGACCCTAAAAGACAGAGAATATATATTATATAAAGTCTAAAAACATTAGGTCTTGAGTCACAAAGACCTGGATTCAAGTCTCTGGCATTAACTAGCTGTATAACTTTGAGCAAGTTTCTTAAAGTTTTGAGCCTTTGCTATCACACCTAGAGGCTAATGATATTTCCTTCACAGAGAAGTTGAAGGGATAATATGAAATATGTAATGCATATAAAGCATAACACCTGGTACATAGCCTACAATTAAATATTAATGTCATTACAATTTTAATTTATAATAAAAGATAGTTCTTACTATTCCATGTAACCCTATGTATGCTCTCTAGTAAGTATAGACAACATTTTCGGGTATATACAAGATAGGTTAGGCTGCAAATCTCTGAGCCTCATTTGAGAACCAAAGTCCATCAGTCATTCTTAGCCATTCTCTGAATCAGAACAGCTGACAGAATCTTCAGTGAGGTCATTATTTTTAGCTTTGAAACTGTTAGAAAGTCTGCAGGGGATTTTCATGGCATTCAACAAATTAGCAAAGGTCATCAAAACAAATCCACTTACTGAATTCATTGGCTTGAAATCCTATCAAACCAATGCTGTCATATTAAATTAAATAACTTTCTACTGGCAATATTTCCATAAAAAGGATCAAGCTGAATTGTGTTTAGATTTTCTCCATTGTTACTACATTTAAAAATTATAAATTTCGATGGCAAACTGACTTGTCTCCTCACTGCATTTCTCCAACTTTGTGGTCATGTGATTTTCTGCTCTTCTAAAATCCCTCATTTCTCCTTATCTGTCCAAGTTCAGGTACCATGTCCTTTTAGAAGCCATTCCCAAATCCTGTAACCTCTGATCTCAGCTCTGCTCAGTTCTTAATCTAGACACTTTTTTTTTTCCTTTTTTAAATTGGGTCGGTGTGATTTCGACCCTATTCAGCCTTGGACAAATGCATTAGACGTGATTCAGTTAAGCTTCTACATTTTCACTGATGCCCTTAATGACACTCAGCAATTTTTGGTTGACTATCTAAGCTTGTAGAATAGCCATCAATAGGTATGACAGATCATCTACATCATGGGCTCTTGCCAAACATTTTAATGTTGAGTTCCTTGCTTCCCATATTGCCATAAATGTTTTGGAAGAAATACTTGAGGGTCAGGTGATTAATTCATGTCTTTGTATACTCTAAGTGATGCATTTGAATAAAGCCAGACCACAAGGTTGATGGATCCTCTAGCAACACCATTTTGGATCTAATATGATTGCTTTACTGAACTGTACTTTGGTGTTATGCCAAGGGACCATACTGATGGATTATGTTAAGAAAGAACTGGATGAACTCAGGGCCTTTTTTCTGAACACCTACTGAAGAATGCTACTGAACAGTAAATTAGGTTTTCTTTTATGGACCACATGAATCTTATAAGTTGACTGTGTTTATTTTGTCTTGGCCTTTAGAAAACTCATGAAAAACCTGGGGACCATTTACTTCAACTCTATGGTTCACCCCTAATAGCAGTTCTGGCTTTATAATTTTTTGGTTTGTAATTTCCCTTTTCCATGGTCACCATAAATGCTAACTTTAATTCTTTTGCATTGAAAGTATTTTTATGAGGTGCCTCACATCTTTTGTAGAATGAAGTGGAAATTAAAAATAAATTCTTAATCTATTTTTTCAATGAATTACAGCAATTATAGCTTGTGGATCATTATTTAGAAATTATTTCTTGGCCTGTGCATTCCTTTCATTGTTTTATGTCTCCACAACTTGATTTTAAGCCAGAGAATATTTTTTACATTTTTCTGATATCCCCTACATAACGGCAGCTCACAGAATCTTTAAACCAGAGTTTGGTACACAGGTCTGCTTCTAAGTAGTTATGTGGTTTTTCAACCTCAATGTCATTGAGCTTCACAGGATTTCACTCTTCTCATTTCTCTATGAGAGAATTGGCCTAAGTATTCTTCAGTGTCCTCTCTAGTTTTAAGATTCTGTCATAAGTGCTTGTGTTCTCTAAAAGTATTTTTGTCAGACACAGATATTGTAGGACAGATCTCACTGAATAAATTCCTCAAATACATTAATGTGACCAGGTGACCTATTTATTGCAGAGAATGTTCATGAAAGGAAGGGCTCTGGCCAAGAGACATTTGCTTATTTACCCATTAAACAAAGAAGAGGACACTTCTAGACAATTGAGTTAGAATTTAAGCTGGAAGAACAATTACAAGTGGGAAATAAAAAATGATTTAGAAAGCCAAGGCCTTCTTAATTCTATTACTTCACATATAATAAGAATTGATTTTGGTTCTTTTAGTATAAAAGAGACAGTGGAATACTGTTGAAGGACACTAAGATGATAATTATGACCTAGTTTCAAGTCTCACACTGATCATTAATTAAGTAATTTATTGCCCTTATCTATGTCCTTGATTTATCATCAATTAAAAAGAAAATTATCTGCCCATATCTGTTTTGTGTGGGTCAAACAAGACAATGCCAAAGAATACCTTTCAATAAGTACTACATAAACTATTGTGGATTACTGTGATCATTTCCTGAGAGCATGGTTGTGAATCAAGAAATGACATCTGATGACTCAGTGGGTATTTTGGGTTCTTCTATGACTGAACTGTATGATTTTGAGAAGTTGGTCATTAAGATGGCTGGAACAATTTAGACTCTTGATGCTCAAGTTTGTGAATGACCCAACAACATATAAATTGTCCCCAAAATGCAAATTCAGTGGTTTTGAGGACAAAACCCTATCAAGAGGTAGGCACCAGCAGGGATGGAACCATGTCTGTTTTGTTCACTGAACATATAAAATTATATCAAATATTTGTTGAATATATGAAAGGAATTGAATGGTAAGGGATTCTCCCTGGCTGTGAAGCTTGCTCCCTTACTATACCAATTAGGATATAGGATTCCAGGGTGTGCTTCAGAAAACATAAAAATAATGACACAGAATTCTGAGATCACTTTGTCATGCCTACGTTTGATTGCTTGATGTCAACTTGGCATCATTACCCCAGATATCATTGAAAAGAAGCTAGCTATAGTTCTTCCAGAATCTCCTTTCACAGGTTAGAGTTTCCAAAGAAAGGGATTGGCACCAGATCTGGATGATGAAGGAGGAGAGGCCATTATTTTCTGGGGGAAATTGCTTCTAGATGCATGGGCATATTTTCCAATCTTTGTATATGCTCTTAGTTCTCTCTATTAAAGCCTTTACTATCTTGAATATACTGAGTGGTTCTGCTATTTTCTTGACAGAATTTTGATTGGCAACAGCATCATAAAATCAAATTTGTGAATCTAAGTTTTAACTAGATGCATTTATATACACAGAGTTATAATTAGCACTTTGGGGGAAACCATAGGATTTTTTTTAGATATTTAGATTTTATTTAGTGAACTATTACTTTTCAGCATTCAGAAATACCTTTGGGACTTAAGAAAGTCAAATAAAGTTTTCCAAAGTGTCTTATTTTGTTCTCTTAGAAGACTCTGGTTCAGTATGGCCAAGTTTCCCATAGTCTATTAGTTTGGGCTTTGGTACTTTTTCCCCCTTTTTAAAAAAGATTTTATTTATTTATTTGAGAGAGCAAAAGAGAGACAGAGACAGAGAGAGAGGGAGAGAGAGAGAGAGAGAGAGAGAGAGCGAGCACGAGCAGGGTGAGAGAAAGAGAAGCCTGATGCAGGGCTTGATCCCAGGACTCCGGAATTGTGACCTGAGAAGAAGGTAAATACTTAACCCACTGAACCACCCAGGTGCCCCTGGGCTTTGCCACTTTTTAACCCTGTGTATTTGGCAGATTCATTTAACTTCTCTCAGGCTTGGTGACTGTATCAGCATTATGGAAGTCATGACAACTATTTTACTTTTCCTACAGGTTGTTTTGGGACTCAAATGAAACTGTATGAATATATTTCATATATGTATTGTATATGTATATGTACATGTATATGTGTGCCATTATTCTCTATATTTGTAATTGGTTGTATGCAAATGATAATGGAGATTGATAAGGATTCGATAAAAGTAACTTCCAGAAACATTGCAGCTTTTCTGTTCCCTTTGAAGGTAAACACGTGATTAAGTGCACACCTACCTCCGTGATACCTAACCCAGTAGGCCCTGTCAATATAAAGGGCTGTGGCTAAGACGGACATCATATTACAGGGTGGGAACTCTGTGGAAAGCAATAGGAAACTTTGTTGCTCCAATATGGACAGTTCTCCAACTGCTTGAGCCACAGCTCAAACCACACTGGATGGAGGTGTAAAATTGTTCTCTACTCATAAGGTCACTGCTGTGATCATGTTTTATCTTGAGGTAACTGGGCAGGAACAATTAAACAAGTTTCTCAAAGCCACTGAAATAACTTTTAATTCTATAGGGGAGTTGTCAAGATGGTGGAAAGCCAGGTGACCGCATTTCGGGGAGTTCCCTGAAGAGAGCTGAATTCCAGCAAAAAAACCACTACAAGACCACCGTGAACACCCATGAAACCAGCCTGAAATGTGATATTTCCCACTTCTGGACCGCCATGAGAGACAAAGAACATCAGCAAAAAGGTAGAAACAAATTGGAGGGTCTGGAGGCTTGCCCCCAGAGACAGGGGAGTGGGGGAGGAAGCCCGCAGAGCTGAACCATTGAAAACAAATACCCCAAAACGAAAGTGCTCTGTGAGTGAGGAATAATTCTACATATTCATTGGCAGTGACACTATCCTGAAGTTATTGAATAAACGTGGTTAGGATTTCACACATGTCATTTATTTAAAGCATACACTTTTTTATTCATTGAACTGAGGCAAGACGGAGAGGGAAGAAGACCAGAACCAATAGTTCAAGATTGTTGAGTGTCTTGGCGACATTGAACACATCTTTCTACTCTATAGTAGCCTGTTTCAAGCCTGTGAGATGCGGACATATGCTGGCTTGTCCTTTCTTCAGGAGTGTTAAAATTATTGGGTTTTCATAACTCCCTGATCCAAAACAGTATTACATACATATCTGTACCTATTCGCGCTCGCTCTCTCTCTCTCTCTCTCTCTCTCTCTCTCTCACTTCTCTCCAGCCCTCTACCCAGTTTCTCTTTTCTTTAATACATCTGTCACAGCATATCATACTCCTGCATTATATTTTGTATCAGCGACTTGTTTTGATTGTTTTTTATTTCTCAATAATAGATTGTAAGACATATCTGGTTAGGGGCTTTGTTTTGTGTTGAAGAGTTCTTGATACTTGATAAGAACTATAGACAGTATATGGGTGCATGAATAAAGTTGTGAGTGTCTAAATTACTAACCAAGATTTTTTTTTTTGATATTCTGCTTGATTATCCAAACTTCTGGTAGAGACTAGACTCTTAAGCCCACAGTGATACTTTTTGAAAATGTATCAGTGGATGGGCACCCCTATTTTCCTTCCTTAATGAAATGGAGGCTTCATTTATCATTTTGTAGGGGCCACAGTAGTTCAAATGCAACAAATGGAGATTTCCTTCCTGAGAATTAGGAAAGGAAACTGTGGGACAAATTCTTTGTCACATTACTTTCTTGTCTATAAGGCAGGCTGAGCAATCATTTGCATGGTGCTTCATAGAACACACAAAAGAAAGCTGAAAAGCAGTAGTCTGCTTGGCAGTGAGATGCATAGGAATAAGTTGCAATGAGTAGTTGTATTTAAGCTGCCAGGAATAGGGAGAGAGATGTTCCCACAGTCTGTTCAAGTGATCCCAAGTTAATCTAAAAGGAATTAAGTCACTGGTCTGTGATCCTGACCAAAAGAAAAAAAAATGCATTGGATTTTAGCACTATGTTAAAATATCAACAGAATGTTTCTCTAGTCATTTGCCATGGTCTAGTTTTTGATAATCTAAAATTCTTGAGAATGGCATTTGTGCACCTGTGCAGATGCCTCCTTAGGAATGTAGCCTTTGGGGGACTATGAGACAATCATTTTGTCATCTTAGAAGTGCTGACAGTGTTGGGAATGAGAGGCACACAATACTCATTTGTACATTATAAAAAAATCCAAAATCTCTGGGAACTTTGAAATAGAGCAAAGAAGAGTGAGACAAGTGGTTGCTCCTGGCAATCTGTTCTCAACTCAAGAGCAGAGGAGAAGAGGGCTTTGACTGGTTGGTGATGTACAGAAAGATCAGCTTTTTAGGTAAAAGCCAAGAGAGATGGGAAAAATGGTTAGAAAGGAAGAAGAGAGAGTGATGAGGACATTCCATCAACAGTGGCAACAATCAGAGTGATGAGAGGTATGATGAAACTGAAGGAAAGCAGCACTCATAATGGATATGGAAGTTGGAAGTGTTCAGGATTCTGAGGGAGCAAACATTGGATTTCCCTGTACAGTGGTGATAGCTCTGACTACCACATACTGAATAAAGTATGTTAAGCACTGTACCAGGCACTTTAGTTTTGTCTTAATGAGCTCCTGTAAGGATTTATACCTCTATTAATGAGCTTCCATAAGGATTTATACCAGCACTCCACGATTCCCAAAACCTTCCTCCAGTGCCCAATGGAACACAGCCTAGCATAAAGAAAAGCTCCTCCATCCTCAATGTTCTGGTCCTCACCACTTGCTTTCATCAAAATCTTGCTTTCCCTTGCAAACACAGCTTACCCAATAACCCTCTCAATTACTGGCTATTTTTCCTTCTACACCTCTGGGGTTGGGCCTGAGAGTTGCATTAAGTGCCTTTGTTCCCCCTTTCCAAAAACTTCTAACTTTGAATTTCATATGATCTTATTGTCTGCCCATCCAAGGTTAATTCTTCTCCTTGTTCTGTATGTTTAGTTTTTATTCACCTACATGCTCCTGGTTTAGTTCTTTGTGAATCCTATATAAACATAGATTATTTTTCTATACATCACACTTTAAATTTTTTGATCTCTTTATAATGATAATTTCCTCCATTTTACCTTACTTAGAAGGGTAGACCTTGACTAAGAAAGAACTTACTACAAATAAGAGGCTTCCCATGTGAATTCTGTTAGACTGAGGTATAAGACTCAGAGCTGGTATCCTGTGTCATCTTGGTCATGTTTAAACCCTCTGTATGCATTCATATGTCCATATATATTCCAAGTGGGGATGTCTTTTTTAATGATCTACATTTTGGCAAGTAAACAGTATCTGAGATATCCTCTCTCAGCATGCTTTGGTTTTAGCTTTTGCTACTTGTATTGTAACACTTACGGTCATATTAGTATTGTTATCATTATCATACAATTTTTATTGTTATTAACATTCAGTTCCAAATGGAACAAAACATAGAAATTTTCAACACTGATTATGCATGAATTTCTCTTCAAAGTAAAACCTTAAGAAAAATAGCTATGACCTGCTATCACAGTAGCAGAAGGATACTTCTCTTTTTTAAATTTCATGCAACCTAGGAAGAAAATTTAGTTTTATTATAACTATACATACTGGTCAGGAAACTGAAAATTTAGCAAGGTCAGGCTTGACCCTTTGATTATCTACTAGTTTAAGGGCTTGATGTGAAGAATCAGAAGGACGATAGGGAGAGTAATACTTTTTATTTCTTGGAGGAGACATTTCTTAATATTTCCAACAAGGTAAGATGACAGTTATGTAAAATATCTTTTCACAAGAAGAATAAGGTAGAATTCTGGCATAAATTGCATGTTTAAATTCAAAGATGAAGAGATAAAATAATGACGGCAACAGTAGGGGTTAGAAAACCCTTATAACTTGGTAGCTGGATACTGAGTGAATGCAAGTAACTTGAGAACCTATCACCAGGGCAGTCGGGAGGGAGAAACGTGATGAGGAAGTAGTCACTGAGGATCTGGACAGCGACTGAGACCTTGAAACTAATGACTTTTGATAGAATTTTTACTGAGCCCCAATGAAGAGACTAGATTATGTTAAATGAGAACTCTGCCAAGAAAACACCTTTGTCTTGAGTTGTAAAAATATGCTTACTTGAATAGAGTACACATTTTTTTTAACATTGACATATGAATTATGTAGAAAGGGGCTTTTATCACTCCACCCAGGAAGTCACTCACAAAAAAGTAGCGTTTACGGACACCATGAGGATCAGAGTTGAATCCCTTATGCCTGCCTTTGCTTCCAGGGAAGCTAGAGCTTCAGCACCTCATGAGAAATACAGTTATGACTGTATCTCTGAATCATGAAAAAAGAATAAATAATTTTTAGAATTCTCTGTTGAGAAAGATTCAGATCAAAATATTAAAATAAAGTCTGGCAGACTTGGACTCTTCAGAACGACTCGTTAAGTTCCAGGTCTCTAGATAGCTGAGATGTAAACTGTTGCTCTTCCCACTAAACTCTTCTAGTTAGTGGACACAGAGTCCAGTAAAATCCTTGAATATTTTTCATTATTTTTTCCATTATTGAGATTAAATATTTTCTGCATACAAAATATTCACCTATGTATTATTTTTAAGGGTTTAAGAGTACTACTGACATACTATATCTGGGAATCTTCCACATATAAAAGGGTAGGCCACAAATGTTATATACCCCATGTACTTTACGAAGTCTAAGCTGTTTGGGCTTCAGTGTTTGGAAGTTATGCAAGTCACCTGAAAGTGACTTTTCTGTCTTGGTTAGCTTTTTTTTTTTTTAATTTTATTTATTTATTTGACAGAGAGAGATCACAAGTAGGCAGAGAGGCAGGCAGAGAGAGAGGAGGAAGCAAGCTCCCTGCAGAGCAGAGAGCCTGATGCAGGCCTGGATCCCAGGACCCTGAGATAGTGACCTGAGCTGAAAGCAGAGGCTTTAACCCACTGAGCCACCCAGGCACCCTGCCTTGGTTAGTTTAAAACTGAAAACTGTCTTGATTCAAGTGCTGAGCAACCAGTGCTTTTAGCTAATTATTTAAATCTCATTAGGAAGCAAACAGCCTGAAAATGTAGATTGAGGAACACAGGTGAGACAAGTTTTGTTTGTTTGTTTTTTGTTTTTGTTTTTTACTTCGGATTCTTACTACTCACTATGGTCCAGGGACCAACAGCATAGGTGTCACCTGGTAGCACAGGAGGAATGCAGACTCTCAGGCCTTAGCACAAGCTCGTTAAACTAGAATGCATTTTATAACAGGATCCCCATGAGCACGTGAAGGTTTGACGAGCCGGGGCAGGGAGCACATCATACAG